>CALNXK010000134.1:985000-1080000 GCA_942486035.1 Porites lobata
TACCTGGGAAAAAGGAATCGCTGGACTCTTTGACAACCCGTGAAATCCGTTTAACTCGAAGTTGTCGTAACCTCCGTGCTTCAATAAAATGAGAAATTTCGCCGGTCTATTGAAACCGGTCGTTTGTACAATTAAGCAAGTAGGACGCCAATTGTTATTGTTGAATAATAAAAGACTAATAAAAGAATAAATATCAAACCAGAAATTGCTCTCTTCAAACTGTAAATTATAAATGATCCTGGGAGAATATTCAGTGTGTTAAGGATTTCCCTGCTGTACTGTTAGCTCTTATACAAGAGAGGAAGGGCGATTCTTTTTTAATTTCCGTTTCGCTGACACAGCTTTAGCAGAAATCTCTCTGTAGTCGTTTTCGTCGACAAAACCAATAGCAATATCGCTCTCCTCGTCTTCCGCCATTTTGTTCCAATTGGTGAAGGACGCGTGTCTCTGAGCGTGGTCATCCACGCGGAACACATTCGCGCTATGTGATTGGCTGTTGTCTAATCCTCCTTGAGATCTGTGGTGTTAAAAATAACTCGAGACGAATTACCTTTGGAATAGGGTGTGTATGGGGGATGCTTTCTCTGTCCCCTTTATCCTCTCTTGCTTGGAGCTATTACTAGGAGCAAGGGCTCAAACTCAATATTATTTAAATCATTGACTGTGCGTTTTCCTTTTACACGATTACTCTTCTTGATTTCATTCTGATTAGTGTAAGATTGTATTTCCTTAGTTATAATATTATGATTATTTAATAAGTGCAAAATAATTATCACATAATCGATTTTAAGCGTTCATAGGTACATAAGTATTGTAGAGAAATGCTATCTTAGCTGTCAGGTGACCAGCATGGTCATTGATCTGATACAGTCACAAAATAGTTCATCCGTTCCCTCTGTGAAATAATTTCTTTTTTTTTTTTTTTTCGTAAAATGGAACCAGAAAGTACACATTTTTCTACGCAAAAAAAACTTTTGTTTGATTGATCAAGTTTACATGTATATACGTAGTTCCCTTCGGTCATTTCCTGGTTGTAACTAACTGAATTAAATTTAACACAGCGAATCTCTTCATATCCACTTAAGCGCATAAGATTGCGGCCTGAGATAAATATAACGCACAACTCGAACAACTTGCACTTTTAACCATCTCTGTTGGAAGCGTGACTTACCACCCCTCTCAGAAATTCTAGTAACATTTGGTACTGACACTATTAGAAATTTGTAGCTAGAATCAAGAAATTGCCATATGAGGACATGCACACACACCCAATGCCTCTCACGACAATATCACCCTAAAAACCCCTGTATCCAAAATTGCTGGCTACACCCCTGATGCGCCAGTACTCTTACGGCTCACTCGAACACCACTCATGTGAAAGTAATACCGTGATAAAATAGGGATAAAAAAGCCTTAAGGGATTATTTTTTCTGCATTCCGACGTAAAACATTTTAATAGAAACATCAAATTTTACACGACAACGAGTTTTGTGGAATTCTTTGCTTTACCTTTGACGATCTGTTATATTTTATTTCAATCGTTTTCATCACGTCTTTGTTGTTCCCCCCTCCATACGAAGTTGACCGATTTTGAATATACTGATTCCAAACAAAGGTTGATGATTATAAGGATGAGAGAGGGGCCATTGTCACATCCATAATACTCAGTCAACTTGAAATATTTTAAGTGTAAATTAGAAATAAACAATTTAAAAATTGCCTCCTTGTTCTTAAGCATTATGCACAATAAAGAGCACACACAAAAATTGAGCTCCGTCAAATGTTAACAATCTTTTATTCAATCATTTTAGATGCTGTGGTTCGTTTTTATAACAATCCCATTGCTCTTTGCTGGTTGATTTCGACTCCGCTAACCTTTAAGCTTCAGTTGATTGAGTTGAGGTAGTTGCGCTTGCTATGAACCAAAACACAGAAACATATTTATTTATATAGAGAAAGAATTTCAAGCTGTTCGTTATTGCGCGATCTTATCATTTCACAGATTAGTATCAATAACCATTTTTGCAACTATTAATGTTATTTATAGTCAAGGAATACATTACATTGAGAACCACAATGGGGGCGGGGGGGGGGAGCCCTATGAGTCCTCAACTACATCAACTAGTGCTTACTGTATTTTAGCTTTATTTAGTTAGAATGTTCAAATGTTCTTATCCTGGTTTATTTGCCCATTAACCTACGGTTTCTCCCTTTTTTGTTATTCATTTGTCTAGGTTGACCAGTCGGTTCAAAGAGGAATGAGTTTGTGACTAGCCCCCGGATAGGTTCCTAGTACAACACGAGTAACCTGACGGTAAACTCACTAAGTGAATGCCAATTCCCTTGATATCATCAGAAATCTCTGTTTCCTATTGGTTGTGTTTTCTTTTACTAGGACAATTTTGAGTTAAAAAAGATAAAGCAGGGAAATTAATTCCGGAAATAAAGTGAAAACACTTCCTCTTGTTTTAACTTAAGTTAAAAAGGCAAGCTGTTTTCACAATCAAAAACAAGGGATTTTCTCGCCTTTACGACTGGAAATTCAAGCAGGGTTACACTACCTCGCGAGATGGTATAAACTTGTCCTGATTAATGCCGTAGCCAGACAATTGGGTCGCACGTAGTGACAACCCCGTCCCCAAGGCTTTTCCCATTTTTTTAAGGAAAAGCCCTGGGGACGAGGTTGGCGTAGTAACAGACGCCTGCAAAATAATCTGGGAATAATATTTGCCAGACAATCGCCTTGTTTTGAGAGCGCCGGTATGTAGAACCATTTACCGCATTACAACCCATCACAAGTAGTTTCTCTACCATTTACGCCTCGTCCGTCTCGCTTTAAAAACAGCAAGACATAAGCCTCATTCGCTGAGTGAAACTCCTTCTCCTTCGCAAAAATACGGCGAGAACAATCACAAGAGAAGTCATTACAAGCGGTTCGTCCCCAGCCATTTTTGAATCCTCAGATTTAGCGGCTTAGATTGTGGATAAATTAATTTTACCGCGAAAACGGTTGACTGTCACGTTCAACTACTAGAAGTTGGTTTGTAAACAAAACCCTAGAAAGAATGTTCAGCAAATAATCGGCCTAGCTAAGGAAAACACAACCTCCTTTACGAGGCGGAAATTTTCAAATAATTATATTCATTCAGGTCACAGCCGTCTGATATCAAAATCATGTGGAACCAGGGACACAGACGTCCGGTTAACTGCAAATTTTCTGGATGTTGATTTGGTTTTTACAATGTTCTTGAACATTTAAAACGTCTTTTCCGGGGTATTAAAGAAAAAACACACACTCACGCACGCACAAAGCACAGGGAAAAACCCAAATAACTCCATTAATGACGTCATTTCCATGCCTATACACTCACAGAAAATAGCCCTCAACCAATAAGCGCTCGAATTGCTCAGTTGTAATGAAATATGAAAATGCCAAATTGCTCGCTTAGAATTAATTTGATGTTATTTTTAACAGTTGTAGTGTGCTTTTGCAACTTACCTGAACAAATTTTGCAAAAAAAGGGCTTTACTTTGAACGAATTGACACACTAGGAAATTACGCCGACTTACCAGAGTAAGAGTTGTCCAACGGCCAGGTAGGAATACTACGGTCGTTGAACTGAGCAGTAAATGTTTGGCCCCCCTTTGTGACTTCTATCTGATGATATATAAACGAAACAAATCTTTTTAATACCAATCATTTGTAGCGGAGCTCCACGCGCGCACTTCGCCGAGCCCCATTGCTACCCCCACCCAAACGTACCGACTCTGTGGGAGCGGGGCGGAAGTTGGAAAACAGCCCGACTGGGAGGTGGATAACGCTCTTTTTTGGTGGGAAATCGCACTTCTAGACCATGGACTGCGCGCGTTTTTCTTGACGGGAAATAGCATGACTCTCGTCGCTTTGAAAAACAGGTTTCTTTGTTTTCCAGCTTTTTCATAACAAAGGGATTTACAGTGCTAAGTTTGAAGCTTAATTACAAAATCGTTGCTAGTTATATCAACAAACGCGAGCAGAGTAAATATAACGTGCAGGAGACGGAACTTAAGTGATGAGCAACGGAAAGAGAACGGCAGAGAGTATTTTTGGTGGTAAATCTCATGGC
Organism: Porites lobata; assembly: GCA_942486035.1. Classification (NCBI taxonomy): domain Eukaryota; kingdom Metazoa; phylum Cnidaria; class Anthozoa; order Scleractinia; family Poritidae; genus Porites; species Porites lobata. The sequence continues at coordinate 989,107 of CALNXK010000134.1, forward strand.
CACCGGGACTTAAAAAGAGAAGAAAAAAAAAACAACAACACCAAAGCCCAGTCTTTCTTAAGACTAAATTAAGATTTCTACATAAACGTGGAAAAGCGAGATAAGAATTAAAAAAACATGGAAACCAATTTTCAATTTTTCTTCCAATTTGTTGAAAGAAAAACATGAAAATTTTATAGCGGCGGTCAGAAAAAGAGAAATGGTAGCGGCCACCAAGGTCAAAATGGGCGGCAGTGAAGAACAAGTGAACAGGAACAAACACAGCATTTCCTCCATAAAACGTGTAACTGGGAAGTATCACGTCTTAGTAACGCAAAAAAAAGTGTGCTGCAGGAGCAAAGTTTTTTTTTTGCTAATTACACCATTTTTGTTGTTGTTGTTTTTTTAACGATCTCGTTGTCTTCACCGTTTCTTTAGCATTAAACGATTTTATATTTTGTTCGAGAGTAAACTGTTAATATTATAGAGAGCTATATATACCTTTTGTTTGTTCTTTTTTTCGCCCAAAGAAACAAAAGATATATATATTTTTGAAATGTCAACCTTTTTGAAAACGAGTGTATACATATATATATATACGCTTAAAATTAAAGGTGCAGTTTAGTTTCATGTTAAGCTATATAACACTACTTTTACAAGAAAAGAGATCTCAGTACCTTTTTGAGTGTCCAGCCTCGATCTTGTGCCTCGACTTTCCTGCTTGGCATTAAAATAACTGTCCTCACAGATCCCACATCAAGATCAAAAAAATCTCCTTTTATCACGCGTAGGGTTCTGACAAAAATGATAATTAAACAAAATGGACAAACGAAAAAAAAGATGTTTTTCAAATAATTTCACAAAATAACTTCTAGAACAGCAGCAAGTGTTAGCAAGTGCTCGGGTGGGAATCTCTTATAACATAGGAAAACGACAATCCGTTTTTCTATACTGACATGGATAACAAAACATTAATCCCTTTTTCTAATGCCATGGACAATGTATATAGGAAAACGAAAAGCCACAAGCAACATTTAAATCTGTCGGTTTTCGAATAGATCCTTTTCACTGTCACGCAACAAAAAAATAAATTGGAAACCGTCCAGTGGAAGAAGCCAAGAAAATGAAATTTTGTAAAAGACAAACATATAAACAATTTGTCCAAGTCTCAGGCCATTGTGGCCCACAGTTTCTGAGTTATTTGCCGAAACGTTTCACGCATCTTTGTAGAGCTGTGTATGGAGACGTCACATTGGTGTACCGTTCTGGTCCACCAATATGGCCGCCGGAGATCAACAAAAACATCTGGAGTTCACTTTTCTATGAAAGTTCAAATTGCTGTATTTTCGAAATGAAAAATGCTAAGGGAATGGAAAATTGTAGAAAGACTTATTATTTGTTTATCTTCAAACTAATGTAAAAAAGAATTCGTAAAACCTCGCTATTTTAAATTTACAATTTGATGACGACACTGTGAAAACCATCTATAACCTAAGAAAAACTGAATTAAGAATCCTGTTTTCCAATGTCATAAAGAAACTAAAAGCGTGTTGAAAGGACATTCAAATCCGTTTTTAACGCCGTCAAAGGAAAACAAAAACAACAAAAAAAAGTGCTCGAAAACGATTACATAAAATGCTGTTTTAGTGAGAGTATAAACAGTAGAATGCGTTGATGTAGAGTTAATTACTGTAAAATGTAAGAGTCATACCCCTCCGTGACTTGTGTTGTGTCGATTAATTCTTGATCTTTCGTTTTTTGGTTATTTTGTCCTTCAGTCCTAACAGTCAGCTTGTATTCGCTGTTTACGAATGTTTCTGGAGTAAAAACTTCGACTGTGTACTTCACTGTTAGAATTAAGAAAAATAAGTACAATTTTACATGAACACCCATTGCCCACTGACATTGCTCGAACATGTAGTGGACATCATTGCTCATCCGTCTCTTTTGTGAGGTAATTTAAATTGTCATAATGTGGCTAGCTGAATTCCTAATAAGCATTAACAGTGATGCAGGGAGTCAAGGCGATCGAGCTGGCAAAAAAAAAATGATTTAGAAGCAAAAACTAGCTTCGGTAAATTTTATTTGTATGTGCCTTCAAAGACACGTATCTTTAGGGGCAGTTTAATAAACCAAAGCTAGAATCACGCGCTGTTTTTTAAGTTTTTGAAATTCATGGCACTAAATCAGGAGCCCTGCATGCACTAAATAAATTATATCTATTTTGAGTAGCCAATCGGAGCCCGCAACAAACACTATCCCCTGTTTTACACACAGACAGAGTTGCAAATTCCCCTAAGACTTTCATTAGCAAAACAAAACATACAAGTTAAAGAGGTCCATTGATGCCAGTCTCTTTCTTAGGTTTACAGTGTGTAAGCGCAATCTTTGAACCGATTACTGTACCACTGTCAGCTGACTCAAGCTGACTACTTGCTATTTCCCCGTGAATAGCGCACTCTGCTGAGACAATCTGACCAGGAATCAGGTAGACGAAGAACCACGTTGTGGATGTGCTACCTCCAAATCATTATTTATTTTATTTTATCGTATTATTTTCTTTGACAGAAAAAGAAGAATGTGACCTCGTCTTATATAGTACAAAAGATGACAAATAGATGATAGGGATACTGGAAAATTTTCAGATTTTCTGATTAGATAACAATTGCTAGATTTCATGCCCGGGGTATTATGCTGAAATACAATGTTTAACAACAAGTTAGATCAAAATTTGGGCCAAAAACTATTTTTTTTAGTAGTTCGCAATTAAAAAGGGTAAAAAAAGAGTAATCCATTTTACTCTTTCAAAAATGGATCATCTAAATTTCAATTGAACTTGTGACTTACCCTTACAGGCCACCAACCGTTTCACCTTATCCGCAAGCTGATCTGCGATATTGTTCACGTTTGAAGTGCTAAATTCGGTGGTTATGGCATCGTCTGGTTTCGACACAATGACTTTAAGGTCTTGTAATCGTTTTGAATTGTCGGAGTTGGAAATAAGAGCACCAGCAACGTTGATCTTCTTTGTGTCTTTCATTAATTTTTCTACATCTCGAAGCTTGTAGGTATCTATGATCCTGCCTCTCCTATTCTCGCTGTTCCCATCTGAGAAAAGCACAAGAACCTTAACCAACATAACAAAGCATTAATATTTTGAAACTGATTCCGGAAACCAGTGAGCTGGCTACTGAGTTGTTTTTGTGTCGAATTGTCTTATGGGACTCCTGTTTTAGAGACACCCGCCTGCATCTTTATTAGTTGTTACAAATGTCATTATTAAATTCATCCCATGCTGCAATTGAACACCACACCAACCCAGTCTCAAGCCGACTATTTGTATGAGGAATGCTCCTATGTCCTATATGTTCCAGAAAAATAAAACGTGGAAAGAGACACTCAAGGATCTCATCAACTTAGAAGGAGGGCGATACGCAATTTATTTTTGGTGAAGAAAAAATGTATATAACAAAAGAAAAACATAACTTTTAAGTAAAACTTACCTTTTTGTTGTCAGTTGGGCGACTCTGAAACTCCTGTATGGTTTGATTAAGAATAGGTCTTAACATGTTTTTGTCTCCGTTATTTCGCTGCTGTTTGGTTTTACTAAACAATCCATTCATGCATGAAAGTGTTGTCGCCTTGTTGCCAAAGGAACTGATGTTTAAGTGCTCAGCGTACATTGCAAATGCAAAGTTGTAGGTCACAGTTGTATCATCGTCTAGAACAGAGAGCAGTCTTTCCGCTACAGATTTTATTATTTGAGTTGTCGATGCTGAAATTTTCTCACTGTCTTGTGCCAGAATAATCACATCTGCCGTGATGCTGCAATAGTCGTCTGTAAATAATTATACAACGAGTTATTATCAGTAGAGACAAAATGAAACACGCGTGTTCGCGTAATTTTTTAATACATTTTTCATCGGTCTTAGCATCATGTCATCTCATATCCTGTCATACCACTTTAAATCAAATCATTTCGTATAATATCATGCATTGTATAGAAAATTGGAAATTTTTGCAGCATCAAATACCAGAATCATGTTTAAAATAGCGAAATGTGATATGTCTTAACATTAACAGTTATATTTACGTCTCATAATTCCGAAGTATTTGTATGTAATTAATGACCCGCCTTGTAATTCAGTTTATGCTGCAAAAAGGTTGAATAAACAATCATCATTATTATTATTATTATTATTATTATTATAGCTTCTCAATATCGTTGATTCGGTGGAGGAGATGCGGTTTTGTGGGCTCGGGATTTCCTGAAAAGAGACGCACTGAGGCATTCTAATATCATGTAACAAATGTCATGTATCGTCACAGTGGCATCCTTACAGTGCTACGCGCCTTACCGTTGCTACTCGAAGAAAGTCTTTGATAAAATTCTGACAACTTTCTGATATCAGATGGCCAATCAGAATGCGCGGAATCTCCGTTGGAGAGACTTGACGGCGACAATTTGCCGCCGGTTTAAGCAGCGTGAAATTTTCCATTCTTTTTAAGAATGCCACAGCTAACGTTTTAATGAATAATCTGTTTGCCGATTTGCTCTTGATATTTTCCATCTAAGCGTTGACTGAGAATGAATGAAAGTTTACTTGTCCGTTGCACATTTATTCAGTTCTGCAGCTGAAGTTCAGTTTAAATACGACAGTTTAAGCATCAACGACAGTTGTTTGGGTTCTAAACTTCTAAACAGCTAAGTTCGTCGCCAGGTACTTGGATTTTACAGGCCAAACTTCCCTCGCCTCCTTTTGCAAGGGCACGCAGAGTCAACTTCGTTAGCTTGAATAAATGTTTTCTTGTAGTCCTGGGCCCGGTTGCATAAAACCTGCACTTAAGTGCTTACTTAAGTAGGTCACTTACGAATGCGTTATGGGTACACTTACGGGTGTTGCATGGAACACACTTAGCACTCTCGTAAGTTTCTGTTTTACGTGGTAACTTACGGGCTCACTTAAGGGCACACGTAACTTTGTTATAGTACTTTAAATTATTAATTTGACTCACTCAATTTTTTCAAATTAAGTTAACCATCGGTGAGTGTAAAGAAAGTGTCAAGTCGTTTCGAACACCTTTTTAAGCCTCTCATTCAAATAAAGTTTACATGAAATCGTTATTTTACTTCAATATCCATCGGAAATGTTTGTTGTTCTTCTTTTTTCTTAACGACGACTTTAAATTGTACATCAGAGGTTAACAAAGCGCATTAGAACGGAATTACGAAAAGAAAATACAATTTTTTTCACTTCTCAGTAAAAGATCTCGTTAACTTTAGTAAAAACAATAAGGATACGGGACCTACATAGGTCCCGTAAATTTACGTGCTAATTTTCCCGTGAAAAGGGTTTTATGCAACACCCGCAATTTCTGTTGCATAAATGACACTTAAGTGGATACTTACGAAAATCGTAAGAGCAGCCACTTAAGTGAAATCCCTAAGTGGACCACGTAAGTGAGTTAATGCAACTGACTTAAGTTACGAGTACACGTACGTATACCCATAACTGTTACGGGCGTTTTATGCAACCGGGCCCTGGTCTTTCACTTCTTTCGCCGTATTAAGAAGCATTTGCAAGAACGCCAAAAAAAATATGTTTGACAAACATTCATCGTAGGTAAGTGTAATCTTATCTTCGTTCAGGGGAGCCAAAGAAGAACAATACTTTTTAATGCTACTTACAAAACCACCGTATGAGACATTTTCTAGGAGAAAACTTGCAAAAAACTTTCCATAATCGTTCGCTTGTTGTGAGACCTGTAAAATCCCAAGGGAGTGAATGGACTTATAATTTGACATTTCCGCCCTTGGCAATTCTCATTTTCTGATTGGCTGAAGTTAGCAAAAAGCTGTCAAAAAGATGTCAAAATTCAATCAAAAACATTCTTCGAGTGGCAAATGTAAGGAGCGTAGTACTGTAATAAAAAAATGTGACTTTGTTGATTGTAATCCCCAGGCGTTACGAAATTCGATTGATGGAGTTTTTTAAGGCTAAATGTGTATACCCAATTTCCTTGTATTACCTTTAGGTATTTCACAAATAAAGGCTTTATGTGGCTGATCTGCCAGGTTTTTAAACAGGCCTTTTGTGCTTGAAGAACCCTTCGTCATTACAGCCACATTTCCGTCACCAGATGGCTGGCCTGCTTGCCATTTGCTGATTGTCAATGATTGGCTGTTAACCCACTTCCAAACTGTTTGCTCTTTTTTCAATCCTATATGCCATTCCGCGATAGCACGCGCTTGAATCTCTTCATTAATAAATTGCCATTCTTCATCAGTTTCTATAGAAACAAGGTCACCTTCTTTACTCTGGCAGTTGTTTCGGTTCTCGGTCCATGTTTCTCCTGACTCGGTAAATGTGTAGCAGGAATCTTCAAAGCATATGTCATTGTTTTCTACAAAACAAAAATAGTGGAAGTACCAGAAAACGTTTCTAATTTATCAGTGCTTAAGTTAAGGAAAAAGTAAGTTAATAAGCCTCCCTCCCCACCCCTAATTATTCTTCACTAATCAATAATAGACTGTAGTTATTAATCAAGATCATAAAGCTTCGTGTGGACTGATCCGGGAGAGTTTTTTTACCAACAGGAAGTTCGGATTTGATTCTGATCCTCGGCTGATCCTCGGCTGATCCTCGGCTGCATGACCTAAAACTTCTTGTACTTGAGCTTTTTCACTTTGTACATGTTTATCCGTCTCAAACTCGAATATTTGACACAAGCCGATGTCAATTCGGTCGATTGTTATTTGGGTATTTTCAGTACGAGCAAAAGCGATTATTTTAAATTTAAGATCCCTTTAATTAAATATAAATCTATCCTTTTAAACCAGGGAAATTCCCCTCAAAGTATCGCTAACAGTTCTTTATATCCAATAAGAGCTTATTTTAAGTTGTAGGACTGGCAGAATGTAAGGATTAGTTTTGATGCGGAGGGAGGAGGGTGTGATTTTGTAAATAAAATGAGCCCGTACCTGAGAACGCGCAAGTATTACTTTGTGCCCATCCGCTGTATCTGTCCAAGTCCCTCCCGTACTGATTAAAGCATCGAAACATTTCCATGTCACAGAGACAAACAGCGTGATTGCAAGTCGCTCTTGCACCTCTTTCGTTTTGCGGATAGCGGTTTGGTGTAGCTGCAAGAACAAAAATTAAATACATTTTACTCAACATGGAATTTGACGTGGTTACATGAGTTTCAACTGAAGCTTTTCTATGGAATTTCTATGGTAAGTTGCTCCATTCGCTGATGCAATGGAATGAACAAGTTAATCCCGGATGGGTTATCCTGGAAATAACGTGATTTTAGCCACCAATGAAAACCGCCCCCACAAGTGGGTCGGTAGTATTTATCTTTCGAGCCTCCCTTAAATAATTAACAATTAAAGAATGAGGCTGAGTATCTTATGAAGAATTATGGAGATCGAGGAGGGTGTTATCCGTCGAGGCCGTAGGCCGTGGCGGATAACATCCTCCGAGATCTCCATAATTCTTCATATGATACGAAAGCCGATTTCAATAATTGTTTTATTATTCATTCAAAATAATTCCCAGTTTAAAAACATAGCTAAAACAAGCTTACCTGCATCGATGTTAAGTTCATTTTCGATAGTTCACGTTTAGGTTTGTCCAGCTCCGCAAATGTTCTCCAAATAGCAGATGTCGCCCTCTGAGTTGTCTTCTTGCTGTTTTTGCTATGTTTTTTGCTATTATTACGCCTAGTTCCAGCTGTAGTTTTTGCTCTTGAAACGAGTGAAGTGTCCGCCATTTCTATTTTCTCAGCCAAAATAACTCAGCCTCGTTCTCACGGTGCCTTAACCTGTAAGAACGCTGCATTTTTGACGTAATTTCCTCGTTAAAGTCAAAATTCTTCCAAATTTGGTCGTCAGTAACTGGTTGTGGTAAATTATGCGTGTGCTTTTAGCCAATCACAATTGGGGAAATATTTTGAATGAATAATAACTTACATCAGTTAATGCACATTCGCCAATTTATGTCATAGATAAGTTATCAAGGCTTGTTGACCCAAAATGAAACTTTTTCTACAATTTGACTAACAACAGACGACTGTTTAACTGTGACAATAGACGGATCGAAACGCACCAATTACTGATTACCATAGCCAATAACATCACGGCTTAACTGACAGACGACCAATAACATCACGACGTAATTGACCAATCAGATCAATAACCAGAGCATAATACCATCAACTGACGTGATGCAACTCACTTTGACTCTGAAGATTACTACCGCACAGGTTGTCGAAACGTCAGTCACTGTCAACAACAACAGTCCTATTCAGGACTACGTTCACCCAGACGATCAAACTCAACCTACTTTTGAAATGACTCCTGGGTTCAAACCTTTCACAGTTTTATCAGTAATGTTGTGATAATTAAGACAAGCATTGTGTTTATTTGTTCAGGATGTCACTGACAAGTTTAATTGGAGCAATCGTCGAAAAATGTCCCTCAATTCATCCGACAGATTTGTTCAGCAAACAAACTTTCATTAAATGTGAAGAAAGCACATTACTTTTTTTTAATTAAAAGAGAAGAAAATAAATCAAAACATCACAATCAAAGTAAACGTTGCAGGTCAAATTTGATTTCAGGTTAAAATTGATTTAACATAGGTTGATTCTCAATTTCCTTTGTTTCGTAGCCCTAATTCATGGTAATTAGGGCTAGGAGATAAAGGAAATTGAAATTCAACCTACATGTAGGTTAAAAGAATTTAAACTGAAATTAAATTTGACCTGTAACATATACATAGACGAGTATCTCTCGTGGAAACATCATATTAATCAAGTTACATCACTGAAATCTTGTCAAAAGGCCTGAATATTTTTCCACGTTTAAAAACATTATATTAACTTACTACATCGTTGGTTGTCAGTATTGTACCGGTATGCCTGGTCGATAAACTGTGCATGACCCCTACATTTGCCTCCGTCACTGGAGAGTGCAATCTCGCAAAAATCATGAGATTTGCAACAGCTAAAAGAAAATTGAACATAAAATCGGGTAAGACTAATCTGTGCAACCGCAGACCGCGGAACCTGTGGAACCTAAAGAAATGACTGCTTTATTACAACTGGCTTTAGTTAACGTGATAAAATAATTGGTTACGATCAATTATAACATTGATAGACTGTTCACAGTCACTTTTTGCCGTAAGATCGTTGAGATCGAGCTCTCATGATCACCTTCACTGGCGGTGCTTTTGTAGTTGGATTCAAATATATCGAGAGGGAGGGCCTCTGGGTGCCCAAACCGTCCCCCTCCCTTTAAGTAGTTCAAGGTAGACACGATCAAGATGGCCGCCTGTGGCGCCCATTCTCGACGATCTTGCGGACAAATAGCGGACTTTGAACAGTGTATACCGGTAAGAGCATAACATTAATGAAGAGCTCTGGTCAAGAGAGGTATATATTTCAGGATAGTAGCACAAAGTTGGGAGGATGAGAGAATGTAAATGTGTTGGTGGAAAATACAAGATATTGAGCGAGTGGCTGGGTGGTAACCGACAACTAGAGGGAAACGTGTGGGTAAGTCGCTTGTGTGAGCGTGTGTGATATGGGACACGCTGTATCTCCTGTTTGAGGAGACCGAGATTGTATCCACGTCTGTTACGGTATTCTGCTTGTGTTAATTCGTTTACAACGCAGTTTGAACTTCTGAAGGAACATATACGTCGTATTCTCAGGGCAAGGCTGAATGGAAAAGCTCGTTTAGTGTGTAAGAGGTGACTGATAATGAGCGTAAAAGGTACTGATGTCCGTCTGCGGACACCTTGACGTAGAGGACGTAGAGAAAGGAGAAAGATTTGAATGAGCAGCTTGATATAAATTTAATGGGGTTAAGGGGTAAGAGATTAGGTAAGAGATGGAATAATACTTTTATAGTAACAATGAATTTGAGGAAGTCTCAAAGATTCTGTGTGTATAGTGGATGTAACATGATGTAGAGCAGTCACGAGAAGTAACGGCAGGCGCCAATAATACCCTCATCTCATCCTACTGTGTTTTTTTAAAAAAACTATACCTCTTGTTTCCTTTCGACGACTACTAAGAAGCCAGAAGTCCGCGATTCGAGGAAAATAAATTTTGAATACGAGCAGGAGCTAGCTTGTTTTGGACATCATACATTAAAGAAGAAACAGATTCGACATAAAGAAAATGAAGGGGCAGGATATTGAGATTAACAAAAAAGGAATAGCGTGTTCACACTTTGGAAAAAAGGTTATTAAACGTATAGCCCGCTTTTGAAGGAGAAGAAGCTTATCCAATGTTGACTGTGACGCTTGACCCCACGTGCTAATTCCATAGGTGAGGTAGGGCAAAATAAGAAACTGATATAACCTGACAATAATAGAAAGGGATACAAAGTGTCTCAGTTTAGCTATCATGCCAATGGTCTTGCTAAGTTTTAGAGCAATTAGATCAATATGACCTTTCCAGATAAGATTCTTGTCAATAAGTATGCCAAGATATTTTACATAATCTTTACATTCTAATGGTGAATATGACATTAATTTTATCGTTGTCAAAAATATTTATCGTTGGTTAAAATGATAGCTTCTTTCTATAATTTTGAAATATCACATAATTAGATTTCTTAGCATTTAGAGTTAGTTTGTTGGCTGTCAACCATTTGCAGAGTTTGTTTAACTCAACATTTACTTCTAATTCTAGGGGTTTAAGGTTTTTATTACTGTACGAGATACTGGTGTCATCGCAAATAAATAAAACTTGAACTTATCTAACAGTCTGTGATATCATTTATATACAACAAAAAGTAGAGGCCCCAGAACGGAAACTTGGGGAACGTCGCAATCCGAGGCAGCCTTTTCAGCCATGGGGGCCTATATTAGTTGTCTGTGAACCCAATTTAAGATATAAAAAGGACCAGTTGTTAAGCATCCCTCTTATTCCATAATGATGTAATTTCTGCAGAAGAATTTCACAATTTACTTCATCGAATGCCTTCTTTAAGTAAATAAAGATGCCACAGGTATCCAACTTATTAGTATATACACACTCAGTGATCTTGCTGAATCAAGCAGTCTGATTGGTTCGCTATCTCGGACTATTCAACAATATTCGCCTCCTAGCGAGTGGATAATGTTTTAGCTCGGTGTTTTTCCCATTTTTTTAGAGAACGATTTATTAAAAGTCGACAAAATCCTAGGGTTGACTTTTTTAAAGGCAAGAAAAGACTTGGAAGGATTCAAAATGGCGTTTTCCAATTACTGTAGCTGAGTTTTGTGCTCGATGGATTGTTAACAACTCCTGTTTACACGCGTAGAAAAGACCGTTTCGTGAAAGCAAATGTTTGAGGTTTTCTACGTTTCAAGTAAATAGGAAAATGAATAATGCTACATGAAGGCGACGTCTCACCTCAAGCAACCAAGCCGCCATTTTTGTCAGCACTTCATGCGAAGAACGACACAACAAACCCTTTTGGCTATAAACTTGGTGAGTCAACAGAAAACAACAAAGCTCTACTTTTCTTCTCAGGTAAGGAAACAATTCAAACTTTTAACGGTTCCATTTAAGCCATTACACTGTTGTTTGCAAAGAGAAGAGTGAATTAACATGTTTGAAAATTCTGCAAAGATCTATTTTTAAACTTTCGCGTGATTTGATCCGTCAATCAAATCGTACTTTTTAATGGTTTCCTCTCTGATTTTGTTGAGATCACTTCGTGTGTATATACTAAAACAATTATTCTTTTCAATCTTGGCGAATTGTCAATTAAAGTATAAAATATATTTGCTAAAAGATAAGAGATAATACTACTATCGGAGTTTAGAATACGAGATGGACACGAATAAAGACCAATGCATTCATGTGCTTTGTTGTTCGGAATAGACAGAATCTCGAATTGAACCTCGTACTGGATCACACGGGCAGAAAATTTAAGGAAACTGGTTTGAACAAAATAAACAGCTAAATAGTGTGACGACTGGGGCAACTTGGCAGATAGCTTGTTGTAAATAGTGTAAAGTAATAATATCCCAATTGATTTGAGTGAGTTCAATATTAAAATTTTCAGGTGAAAAATTAGAATAGTCCGGCACTTTAGGTGAAACAGATAGAACTCGACTTGTCGGGTGACGTGAAATACAAAACTGAGAAAAATAATCGGTTAGATCGGAGTGGCCGATGTATTATGTACGCGAGTGGGTTTGTCAATAGTTGGAATTAGATGGAAGCTTTGTGCAGACATTAAGAATCATTGTTTTCTCGCAACAATAGCCTGTTAGCTTTTTGCTTTACTTTAGTTTGGTTTCGCTTTCCCGTCAGAAATAGAAAAACAGATCCATGTTTAGTTGATTAAATCACTCACAAATTACTCTTTCACTTTTTGTGCACGAGATCCTTGGGCTGACGTGGTCGCAGAGCGGTGAGATCGCTGATCCTGTTAAGCTTAATAACTCTCGACGCATCATTTTGGCGTAGGTAAATAGCGGAATTTTTTAGTCCAGCAGTATTTATAGTTATTAGCGGTCTTAAAGCGTTTGGCTTCGTACAGCAAATCTTGCAGCCGTGGAATATGATGGTCGTAGATGCCAATCTGGTGATCGAACCGGGTGTCAAGTCTAGGTCGTCAGCGAACACAAGGTTAGTCGCTCTTATTGCCGACATGACTTCTCTTTAGGTAATCGCCGGACAAATTTACAAATAATAGGATTCGGTCTGCTGGCCTGAGCTGATTTTGCCGGAACCTGGTGTACCATGTCGATATCCTGATTTGTGGTATCTGCTCCAACGCATGAGAATATAGCTTCAAACAAATTGAGGGTGTGTCTTCAGGAGGCTCCGTTTCCGCCACTTGTGGAATGCCAACAATCTTGATTGTATTGTATTGATTGTATTGATACCTATACATCTCAGAAGAGTCGATAGCTTGAGAAATTCGATCGACTTGCGAAGAAATTGCGTCAAGCTTACTGGATAATCGTTTTATTTGGTCCCATATCTTCTTCCTTTCCTGCCGCGAGGTCATCATATTCGTCGCTTAAGAATTGCACGCCATGTTCTTGTTCTTCTTTGTTTTGTATAGTTAATTTCATGGACGCTACTCCAGCTCTGATTCCATTCCTTTCAACTTCGATTTAAGATCATCATTCTTTTTCCTTAGTGTTTTCACTGACATGAGGAACTTATAGTAGGGTTAGCTGGGCACCATAACCGATGTAATGCTGGGACAAATTTTTTTATACTGAAATTCCTTTTTATCTGTTGTCTTACATCTTCCCGATTTTCAGTACATCAATCATTTAAAATCTTGGAGAAATATATCGAGAACTTTTTTAAAGAATATATAAATTATCTCAGAACAAACCAAACGAGTTCTCAAGTGCGTTTCCCGGTAATTTAGTCCCGTGAGTACACTTGCAATTTCTGAATTTACTTGAAACAACCGCCTAAGAACATATTATCCGCCATTTTGGAAAGACGAAACGACACTACTAAAACTGCTTACACAACTGACTTATAAGCAAAATGAAAAACAATATTACAAGCACACTTGTAGTTCTGTTGTGTTGTTGTTTTATTGCATGTCTGAAAAGCTCGCTAAATTTAATAATCGAAATTAACAAACATGCAAACAGCCGATGAGCGAGGACAACAGTTTTTCTGGTTCATTTTTTACAAAAAGAAAGGGCAAACAACAAGTCTGTTACCTTAAGACCAGCAGCACTAGATTTTATAATAATACGTCTAATACTTCACAGCTGGAGATTGAGGCTTCTTTCGCAGTGAGCCTCAGCTTGCGTACCCCGTTCAGAAAGATCATTCCCGGCTAAACTTTCAAATGAAACCAGTTTTAACATGGACAGTATTTCGACTTGCACGCGTTCGTTATTAAATCAAAAGGCACATTAGGGACCTTAAGCAACTTTACGAAAACGACGACAACAACAACGTCAAAAAACAATAAAAAATTTGGTTCTACGAGCAAAACAACTGCTCTGTACGTGCATCACGCTTTTTAAATAGAAAGAGAAAAAACTCCTCTACAATAAGTAAGATAGTCTATAACAACAAATGTTATAATACATCTAAATTGAGCATATGTAATCAGCTCAATACATATTTTGTTAATGTAGGCCCAACTTTATCAGCGCAACTACCAAATCATATTAACTCTAATCCTACAAGATATATTACCAGAAATTTTCCAAACAGTTTTATGTTTAGGTATATTCACTCGCATGAAGTGCGTGACTTAATTACGAACCTAACAACTGATAAGTCATGTATAGAAGCCCCTGCAAAGTGCTTTAAGGTGGCCGGAGATCACATCTATGAGGCAATGACTAAAGTTTATCATCTTTCCATAGAGCAAGGTATTGTGCCTGACATTCTCAAAATTTCCAAAGTAACTCCGGTGGACAAAGATGGTGATATCACTGACCCGACTAACTTTCGCCCTATCTCAGTACTTTCTATATTTGCACAGATTTTTGAAAAACTGGTATGTAAACAGTTAACAAGCTATGTTGAAAAGTATGCCATTTTAAGTCAATACCAGTTCGGCTTCAGGAAGGGCAGATCGACTGAACAAGCCATTCTAGAAATCACTGACAATTTGAAACAAGCAATAGATAATAACTTACTCACATGCGGAATCTTTCTCGACTTCGCTAAGGCCTTTGATACTGTCAACCATGCTATACTTTTAAATAAATTAGAGAAATACGGTGTTCGGGGAATCCCATTGAGTTGGTTTACTAGTTATCTTACCAATAGACAGCAATATGTTAGCATTGACGGTGTGGAATCTTCTAAACAAACTATTAAATGTGGCTGATCCCGCAAGGCAGTTCTCTTGGTCCCCTCCTTTTTCTACTATACATTAATGATATCCCTTACTGCTCCGATAAATTGTCCTTTAGAATATTTGCAGATGATACCAATATTTTTGTGTCTTCCTCAAATGCCGTGGAATTACAAAACTTAATTAACCATGAATTATCCAAAGTTAAAGAATGGTGTGACTTAAACAAGCTATCCATCAACTTAAAGAAGACTAATTATATGATAATTAAGTCACCTAAAAAGAAGACAAATATAACATGGGATGTAAAATAAACTAACAATGATGGCTCCACCTACGGCTTAGAAAAGAGAAATTACATAAAATATTTGGGCGTACTTATAGATGACACGCTATCATGGAAACATCAGGTGTCTTATTTATGTACTCGAATTTCTAGAAACACAGGAATTGTTGGCAAACTCAGACACTGCACCTCTCTTTTGCAACTTAAACAACAATACTATAACCTGATCTATCCTTATATATCTTATGCGATAACCTCCTGGGGCAGTGCATTTACTACTCAAATTAAAAAAATCCAAACAAAACAAAATCATGTTATCCGCCTTATGTTCTTTGCCACCTTGTTTGGACCAGATACAGACAGTGCATTACCATTACTTAATTTACTGGATTTACTTACTGTTACAAATATCTATAAACTACAGCTTCTTAACTTCACTCACCAGTGGCATTCTAAAAAATTACCAAATATCTGTAATCAGCATTTTCGCTATGCAAGTGAAGTCCATACATATAATACGAGATATGCTTCAAAAAGTAACTTCTACAAACCACGTTCAAGGACCAATATAGGAAAGCAAACAACAGCGGCTATGGCGACCGAATTGTGGCAACAGCTCCCTACCCATATAAAAGACCTTTCAACTTATAACTTTCCTAAAACATTAAAAGAATACTTGTTGGCCGAACAATTAACTTACTGAAATTATTTTATTTTAAGTAATGGTCCAGATAAGAAGGAAAGGACCAAAACGCAGTGAACACGTTGGAATGCAAAAAGGTGCTAACTTTACTATTGTCTCTACTAAGGTTCTTATTGGTTTAAATATCAAATTTACGAAATCTTCGCAAAGCAGCATGTACATTAATCCCTTTTTTTCTATCCAACTTCCTTATAACAAAATCTCGTCTGAGTCTAAGTAACACAGAAATCGTATGTGCGGATCATGTAAAATTGTGAACATTTCTTGGCCATTGTTTGCAACTCTTGTGATTGGTCGAAATGTTTTAACACAAAAATACAACCTTTAAAAGTGGAGTTTAAATACATTTTCTTTCGTAAACAGCCTTTTTGTAGATTTATGCACTCTCTGCGTGAAAATGAAAACATTTCTATGTGAGGAAAGCGTATTGCGCCACAACAAAACAAATTGCTTCCCTTCTTACCTGGATCATTACTTAATCATATCGTCATGTACTATGATGACTGTTTTCTCTTCTTTTTTTGCCATCTATGTGCTTTCTTCTTTTTTTTATGGTGTTTGTATGTCTTAAGATGTTTTGTATGTCTAGTTATTGTGATGTCCTGTACATTCGACACTACTTTCAAAGAACTAGTTGCTATCTCGAAAACCTTACGGTTATCTAGCCCGTAGGCATTTCCTTCTATGTAATAATATTTAGTTTAAATTGTAATTGAATATTCTACGTGTTAAGTTACTAATTATTCAATAAGTTTGACAAACCCTGTAATGGAAACGTGAATAAAGTGTTGTTGTTGTTGTTGTTGTTAGTACATTTCTTTGACGTCCACCGCGCGACTACGTCGTGAAACCTCCCAATGCGACGTTTTATGGAGAAAATGGACAGACTACGACAAATTACCCCTTATCTATTTGAACATGGATAAAGTCGTTAAGAATTCAACTCTAGGAAAAGTCGCCTACATTTGACGACATGAGCGGTTTCAAATAGACGCGATAAAGTTTGAAAGGACCCAAATTCATTTTTGTTAGTGTTGTTTTCACCACGAATGTCTAGCACTGGCCACAAGATCCCTACTTTCCTTTTTCATTCTTAGTTCTACACTCACTGAGGTGTGGAAGTGTGAAATAGTCTGACAGAGTCAGGATATTGTCGCACTTTCCCCCAAGTCACGAATCCCGTGACATTCTTTGCTTAGTTACACTCCTGTGTATGAAATGAGAATAAAGCGCAGTGGGAGTATTAGTTGGTTTTATTTCTGCAACTCGTTTTACATCTTTTTAAATGCTATTTTTACGTTTAGATAACAATTCTGTGACTAGAAGATATTAGCCTTGTTTCACTGCCATCTGTTTGAATACCCCACCATAAAACAAGCCTACGTTTTCTCTGTCAAGAAGTCCCCGTCTGTCCTTTATCTTCATTTATTTATTTATTTTTTTAACTGAAACCTCAACAACGTCATCTCATCTATGGATTTTTATGTTTCAAGTTTTTCATCTTAATGAGCCCGTATATGAAGCGTCTTATTCTGGGTTTTTCTCTTTCCTATAGACCTATTCGGCTGACTCAATGTTGTACCCAATTCAAACCCTTTGGGAATAACACGTTTTGTTTCAGGAATTTCCATATCATTTAAATGTGAATGCCACATTATAAGGCAAATACCTACAGATTGACACAAAGGTTTGCGAGCAGACCTTCTCTTGGCTGTCAAGATATGCAAAAATAACAAGGAAAATGAACAGAGGACACTTTGTCTTTTTCATAATTTATGTTCAGCATTTACATAATCTTAGAGAAGAGGAAAAACTACGAAACAATGGATATATGGCTTGATCTAACTACGATCAAAGTTGAAGCATACTGATAAGGATAAAGATTGATTCAAAGGGAGGTCGGGTTTCTTAACTTTTAGTTTCTTTCAACAGCCGGCATTGAAACAATGGTTATATCTTCTATTAAAAAAAAAATAGTTCTTAAGGAAAAACGTAAAAAACGATACAGAAGTAAAACCAGGTGCTCATAAAGCGCACTGAGCTTCTCGTGACTCAGGGAAAGTGCGACATTAAACTCAACTTGTCAGACGATTCCATACTTCCACACCTCTGAGAAGTGTGGAACTAAGTAAAGAATGACAAGCGGTTCATTACCGGGGAAAAGTGCGACAATATCCTTACTTTGTCAGACTATTCCACACTTCCACACCTCTAAGAGGTGTGGAACTAAGTAAGGAGTGACAAGGAATCCATGACTGGGGGAAACTGCGACAATATCCTTACTTTGTCAGACTATTCCACAATTCCACACCTCTGAGAAGTGTGGAACTAAGTAAGGAGTGACAAGGAATCCATGACTGGGAGAAACTGCGCCAATATTCTTACTTTGTCAGACTATTCCACACTTCCACATCTCTAAGAAGTGCAGAACTAAGTAAAGAATGACAAGGAGTTCATGACTGGGGGGAAACTGCGACAATATCCCCACTTTTTCAGACTATTCCACACTTCCACACCTCTGAGAAGTGTGGAACTAAGTAAGGAGTGACAAGGAATCCATGACTGGGGGAAACTGCGACAATATTCTTACTTTGTCAGACTATTCCACACTTCCACATCTCTAAGAAGTGTAGAACTAAGTAAAGAATGACAAGGAGTTCATGACTGGGGGAAACTGCAACAATATCCCCACTTTGTCAGACTATTCTACACTTCCACACCTCTGAGAAGTGTGGAACTAAGTAAGGAGTGAAGAATTTCATGGCCAGTGCTGGACATGGCTACCGCGAAACACTCACATTAGTTCCGTAAATCAAGCAAATTGTGAGAAGCTATGGACAACCATCTGTGTTTTCTGAATTTCCATGGCACATGTGAATGCATATTTTCCTACCACAAGACCGTAAAGCAATAAAAAAAAACAGCAAAATCTTCTCTCCTCTGACGGAGGATCATTTAGATCAAATGCTTGAGTCCTACATGTACAGCCACGCAAGGAATAAGCGCTTTTAACTTCCGGTGATTCCAATAGCCAATCAGATCCTGTGGCATTGTTCTAACAGCCAATCAGCGTTGCGGTCAAAATCCGGCCGCTGTAGCACAAGCTTGTGAGACTTTGTATCCGGCCCAATTTTAGCGAGACCACGTAAGAGAGAATGTATGAGAATTGCTAAAATTGAGCCTGATCTCAGGTTACATTCACAGTCAAAGCTACAACAAGAGCCTTTGACCATGAAAGATCAGATTTTGGCTACATCAGGAATTCAGTTTATGTAACCAGCTCTCTGTTTATAATTAAAGCAAGGAACCATTAGAAAATAGCCTATTGAGGCATTTTGGCCTAAAAGCCATTAAAATAGAATAATCAAGGGATTATGGGCTCCTGTCAAGGGTAATTGTACTTACAAATCAGTGTCGTCCACAGGATTTCCCGCGTTTCTACCTACTCCACACCAGCAACCGTAAGTGTAAAGACGAAGGGCATCCGCTGCAGTAAGTCCGAGGTCTTCCCTTGCCAAGGTTAGCAGCACACTTTGTCTAGAACCAGCAATGGACTTTTTCGCTACTTTATCTAACAAATACAATTTTAACAATAACGTGTCGTTATTTTTCCGCTCCCGTCTGATTTTCACTTTGTTTAGAACGTAAAATTTACCAGTGGTGACAGTACAAGGCACTATATATGCTCTACTGAGATTTTTATTCGTGCGCTATTTTTTTCTTTTTTTTTTTTACTTTTCAAGAGTTCACATTGTTTATAGAGGACACTAGAAAGATCTTATTTAGGAATACTTTACTGTTTGAGCTTGTGTGTCTGTGTGTGTGATGCTGGGGGGAGGGGTAATTGGTGAGTGGGATGGGCGGCGGCGAGGCATTGATCAATAGTGTGGACGTGAGTTTTAAAAAGCGGTCTGCTAAAGCTAGGGTAGTTGTCACCGAAAAATATTAATACAGCCACAAAAGCATGTAACGTTTGCAGTCCGGCTTTGCAAGATGTGCCACGAATTTTCACAAGCAGCGTATTATCGCAAATATCCATTTTAATGCAGTGTATTAGCATATTAGCGTCATTTTATACTTGTGGGAAAGCGGGAATAGTGGGAACTGTATTACCTCCTTTCCGAATGGTTTTGTGTAGATGATCAGTTGTCGCCCAACCTTTAAAAAAATTTCAGATATTCATTAACCCATTCATAAACTAAAAGAGAAAAGAAAAACAATAAATAAGACTATGATTAAACTCGGATTATTTTGTCTTTTTTGAGTCTGCGTCTTGAGAGTCTTTCTATCAAGGAAGGACTAGCAGTGTTGCTACCCGACTAATTGAGAAAGAATAATTTGTAATACCTTGCTGTAAAATTGAATTTGATGTTTCCTATAAATTTTTGATTCATTATTATTATGGTGACGAGTGAAATTAGGGAATAATTTCACGCACGTTTAGTGAGATTATTAAATAGTAGTAATAATTGATGAACATGCAATATTTAATATCTTTTCTCTAAATCGAAATCTAGCGTCCTAAAAAGTCATCTTTCGATGTCGATAATAATAATAATAATAATAATAATAATAATGATGATGATGATGATAAGCAAAGTTTCCGAAGCTATTTAAAAAAACGCAGATTACCAGAACTCGATATCATCAGAAGCGTCGTCCATCCAAAAAGTAAAGCCAATGTGGTATTCATCTCTGTCCTGTGTAAGAAAAAAATTGTTTGCAAGTAGCTGACATTGAAATGAAATTTGTCAGGGCATAGTATTTGATAAAATGAATATTATCAAGGCAATAACAAAAAGGACAATTCTGCGCAATCTTAGATAATTAGAACTAGAAAATCAGCTGGCTGCGTATCATTCATGCAGATATGAACAGATTGATGTAGGTTATGCTATTCGAAATTCCACTCTTTTCCTTTGGCTTGAACTTTTTTGTTTACCGTTGGCATAGTAACGTCGATTTTCGCAAAACCTTTTCAGACAACATTCCAAAATCAGTTAGTGGTAAAGAGTTGGTTTCGACAAGACATAAGAAAGGCTTCCTCTTAGGCAATTTTAAAAACCGGCACGGTCTTCCGAAAACTGATATTAAAGCATCTTAACGGTGAGCGGATTAGAATTGTTGATATAAATTGTGCATTTACTCAACAATGTCTAATGTCTTCATACTACTCTGTTATTATACCTATTTTTTTTTTAACAAAGCAAATTACCAGCCTTTAGGCCTTAAAGCAGAGATTATGCATTTCAGTTCCGTTGAGGACGATCAGTTTCCCGGTGGTTTTGTTTTCAAAACTATGTTATAATTTTGCTAAAAAATTTATATGATGTTTTGTGATTATGAATTAACTCTGACGATACGATTAAGTATTTCTAATCAAAATATTCTTGAGAAGCCTCACTTCGTTACATGTACCTGAAACCGGCTCAGCTTTTCTAGAGTCTAGAGAGTCCATTGCCATGCATTAACATAATCATGAAACTGTTGCCAAAATTTTCCGTTGTTGTTCGTCTTTGAACTTTTTTGCCAGAGACCAAAATTTTCGTTTGTCGTTTACATTCGAGGTGCATTTCATTCAGGACCTTATATTGGGTTAGGAATACAAAGCGTAGTGCAAAATACTCGTTCATTTGGCTTGCTCTTCGAATTCCGGGGTGTACGTGATTCCGGAGTAATCGAAACAAGTTGCTTGAAGGAACAGAATGCTTGGAACGAAGAGAAATTATACAGTAAAAAAAATGTGACGGCATAAAAATTCTGATTTGTGAATAACTGGTTGAATATCTAGAAAAAGCAAGAGGGAAAAAGTTACTTTACCAAGGATCGGCCTGTTACTGCAAATTGCTTGGAAGATATAAGCACCGCTAAGCAGGAATGGCTCCAAATCAACTCCCACTCGACAAGATCGGCGTCCTTTTTCAACTAAGCTAACTGGGCGGTTAAATATAACCATGAGTCTATTATACAGTTTGTCCAAGAGAGGATAAATGGGACAGAGAAGGCATCCCCCATACACACCCTATTCCATAGGTAATTCGTCTCGAGTTATTTTTAGAATCGGGATAAAGTTACCTCGCGCGCTGCGTGGATGTTTCGTGGAGGTTTCGCATGACTTAACGCCGTGCAAAACATGTCAGGCGAAAGGCAATGAGAGCGTAAAGAGATCGAGAGCATTCCTGAATATTGAAGCGAAATGAGTCGGTGCTCACTTGGGAAAAGGGAATCGCTGGACTCTTTGACAACCCGTGAAATCAGTTTATCAGTTTTTTTGTACAATAAAGCAAGTAGGACGCCAAGTGTTATTTTTGTTGAATAATAAAAGACCAAATATCAAACCAGGAATTGCTCTCTCAAACTGTAAATTATAAATGATCCTGAGAGAATTTCCGTTTCACTGACACATCTTTAGCAGAAATCTCTCTGTAGTCGTTTTCGTCGACAAAACTAATAGCAATATCGCTCTCCGCGTCTTCCGCTATTTTGTTCTGCGTCAATTCGTGAAGGACGCGTGGCTCTGAGCGTGGGTCAACCACGCGGAACACATTCGCGCTATGTGATTGGTTGTTGTCTAATCCCCCTTGGGATCTGTGGTCTTAAAAATAACTCGAGACGAATTACTTATGGATTAGGGTGTGTATGGGGGATGCCTTCTCTGTCCCCTTTATCCTCTCTTGGTTTGTCTTACTTTAATTGGAACCGCTCCCAGCCACCCACCCACCCATTTGGCACCTGTCGAACCCCCTTCCCCCCACGTGTTTCTCAGCAAGGTGACCTTCTAGAACTGAAATGAATGATAAAAAGTATGCAAGAAGGATTATGAACGAATTTATCCCGTGCATGAAACTTTAACTAACTAAATACTAAGATGTCAGGGGAGGGTGTCAAATTCAGGTCTTACTATACTGAAACAATAAAAAGATAATAGAGATGAGAATTTCATTAAAATCGATTTTTTAAAGCAGTCATTTAATTTACCAGACCTTCCCCTCTTTCACTTGACAAGAGCGGACCCTAAGGCGGTTTCTTGTGTCGTAATGGATTTGCAATAAAGATCAAGCCGTTTAAGTATAAGAGGTTCAAAGAACGAAGGTGCTCCTCAAAAACACTTAGTCGAGCCACCTTAAATATTATAAATTACACAATAACATGTATTTTGTGTTCAGACCGGAATGTGCTGAGTCAAACGCACCGTCAAGTTCTCAGTGCGATTTGGCAAAATAAGCTTTATTTCTATGAGTTGATACGGGCTTAATATGTATGTGGTGTACTGTGTGCGTTTTTACAGCGACGAACGCTATGGACAGAGAGATTTGACATAATTTTTTTAATTATATTACTTTACCAAGATTATAAAAGAGGTCACACAATAGATTTTTGGAAACTTGGTCTCCGTGAGTATATCCTGTTAACTTAAACGAACCTTGAAATAATTCCACTTATTGGGCTCGGACTTGTTTTATTGTGAATATACCTGCTGCACTTGCGCGCAGTTCTAAGAAAGTATTTACTTTAATTTTTTTAAAATCTCAGTATTTTTCACTTTACCTTAACAATTCTAAAAACAGAATGTAGTTTATTTTTTACGTTGTTTGATCTTGATTAGTTAATTTTATATTTCAATTGTCTGGTTCGCGTGCTTTTCACATTACAAGTCAAATTAATTCCCAGTTCAAATATTAAGTTTTAGACAAAAGGTGTAATTTATCTTTGATATTTTCGTAAAAAGAATTTGCTAACCTTCTCAGTACACTGTTTCTATACAGCGAATTGCGAAGGTTGTACCTGAATTGTCATCAAATTTCTTTGAATTTCTTGAGGTCGGTCTTGTTCCCTCCGGCAGATCCGGTTTGGGGTATTTTTCTTTAATTTATAGTTTGCAAACTGTACGCAATTGTTGTATTCAAAGTAAAAGTCAATCCTAACATATGGCCATTATGTTCCGAAGAGGTTTGCTCCAAAGCAAATACAGCCCGAATATTTC
This sequence comes from Porites lobata, assembly GCA_942486035.1. Classification (NCBI taxonomy): domain Eukaryota; kingdom Metazoa; phylum Cnidaria; class Anthozoa; order Scleractinia; family Poritidae; genus Porites; species Porites lobata. The sequence goes on from CALNXK010000134.1 coordinate 1,012,862, forward strand.
TGCTGCAAATTTCTTATTAGCCAATTGCAAGGCAGCATTGCAAAAAAATGCATTTTGTAGTTTACTGTAACTTGTATTTTGACCACGCTGATAGAAACTGAGTTTTCACGGCGAGAAACAGCGGTGACTTTAATGCTGAAGAACAGACTTCAAAATTAACAGAAATTGATCATTATTAGAAAGAGGGGAAAACAAGGCATGATTGCGTTTTAAACCATCCTTGTTCCCTTTAAGTGGATGAAACATGTAATATGTGCACCATTTGCTAGGAATACGAATACCCTTTGAAAAAGAACAGAGCTTAACAAAAGAAAACCATATCAAATCATGACACAACATTCACTCAAAAACTCACAGACTGACCTTGAACTGCTTTCAGTTGGTTGGTTTCCTCCTGTGTTTCTCTCGTTGGGTGAAGTGTTTCCTCGAGGGTACCTCGGCTCTTATATACACCCTTCATGCCAGTTCACAAAATGAAAAAAAGTGTTTGCATTAAATTAAACAACGAAACCACCCAGATTGTAAAATTTTAATGATGTGCAGGGTGAAAAGATCTTTGAGGAACAAAAGTCAACCTGTAACACATGGAAACTAACAATATTTTTAGTTCCCGTATGTAATATATTATATTGTTTTTCATTATTACCATGTATTCATTTTAGAGCAAGCCAAATTTTTTTTGTCGCTTTTTTTTACGCGCAAAAACGGAACGGTTCCAAAAGCTAACCGACGTAGTCTGGGCTGGTTGTGTGACGCTTTTCTAACTCTGAAATTTAAGTCACCATGGCCCAATTATTTATTTATGCAAACAAAGAAGAAAAGGCGTCTTTTCAAGATAATTTGTCGACATTTTTTAAAAAGACAGATCACGATTGCATAGTGCAAAAGACATGTTCGTTTACAGAAAAAATATATATATATTTATCTCCCATTTACCCTCACCGAAACCCGCTGGCTATAAGTCAGACATCGTGAAAAGGAAGAAACCAACAAGCATGCTGTGCGACCTTTGTGTAAAGAAACCTATTGTTAGTTAATTATTGTGTCTTCGCGTGGTGATTGTTCCTTGTCTTTTCAATCTTTTGTGTGGTGTCATGTGGTAATTGGACAATTAATAATACGCAGCCCAGTAAGAAACTTCCAAGTCACGAGTCAACAAATGAATTTATGCACCCAAAGGAGTGTCATGAACTTTGTATACCTCTTTCCAAGATTAAAATTTCTTACCAGTCAACGACTTATGAACCCAATTTTGTGCCGTTAACTTCTACATCTTTTTTTTAATCTTCTTTGAATCATTTGTAAATATATCTGCCGTCAATGGAGATGTTTTAGTTATCTGTTAGCTTTCTCTTTGTTTCTATTGTCTATCTGTATCTAAAGAGAGTGTCAAAGTGTACAAAGCCTGTATTGGACACACTTTAATTTAAAGAACATAAAAGAAAGATGTGAAAAAATTGAAAATGAAATCCTTGAGTAGTACGGCAAGAACCAGCAGGAACGTGGTGATCCTCCTATATTTTTAATAATGTTGCTACTCGCTGTGTCGATATTGTATTTTATTCAGAATAAAACTTTGTTTTTATCCGAATCAGAGGAAACACGAGAATAACGAATCCAAAAACCTAGATTGAGATTTCATTAGACAAGCAGATTCTTGAGATTTATAGTCCATTTTATACTCTTAGAGAAGCGAAAAATCCACGTTTTTGGATTTAAGAACCCTGATTTCTGTGTTTTTACCCGTAATTTTTTTTTTTCAATTCCTGCGGGCTGAACAATTATTCAGTCGGCGCTTATTATTAGTATTACCGGTGACATGCTTTATCCAACTAAGCTATGAAGCCACTGAAGTGTTGTATCCCGCTATCACGAGGTCACGGGTTCAAATCCCGTTGAAGTGTTGAATTTTTTTCAGGCTTCTTGCGTAATTGCATAAATTGCAGTCACAACTGGGTAGATCATTCTTCATTTGATTTCATTTCCGCAGTTCTTATATACGATGTATTTCATATACATTTGTCACAATAATAATAATAATAATAATAATAATAATAATAATAATAATGATAATTACAACAATATTTACCTTTCTTCGTTTTATAACCTTTATCTGCATTGGGTTTTACATTCTACTTGTGTTAGTTAGCTGTGAAGAAATATTTATTTGTGTTTTTATAGAATTAAGGTGATCTTAATCTGGCGGCGTTAGGTTGGCCCCCTTCCAACGACCGAATGTTTTGAAATACGTCAGAGGTGCCTCTCTATGATTGAAGAGCCTGTTTTGTTACTGATTTGGAGCTGCCCTAAAATACTATTTACCTGTTGGGATGTCTTAGGGCGCGAACGTTTTCCTTCTCAAAAGTTGCATGTAGACGTTTTTTTTTTTTTTTTTTTTACAATAATTGCAATCTCTTGGTAATAAAATGTAAAAGTATATCTTAAAGAATAGAAAAAATATTCAGCCTTTCCTAGAGCTTAAGAAATTCTGGACAAATTTACTCCTGGAGCCCCTGAATCTTCCATAACAAGAAGAGCATTGCGATTCCGATAAGCAGGCTTACAGTTTTATTGTACATTAATTCGTGTATTTAAGTTAGCTGTTTGGTCCAATTATTGACGCAGTCACAGATTAAGTCCTATAGTCATCTGTAATTTTACAGGTGATTTTCTTCCTTTATCAATTTTTAGGCCAGGGTCAAACGTCGATCTTCACATAGACGAACCAAACGCTAATGAAAGAAAAAAATAGATTTTGCTCTTATGCACTAGGTTCATCAAATGTTAAATATGACGGTTGCGCGACCTGGTCCTTAGAATACCAAAGTATTTCACTGACGTCGATTATTAAAGAAGTCAAAATTTCCCCGTGTTCTTTGTTCGGCAAGTATGTCAAAATTTTGAAGAAAACGAAAGAATGGTGCTAGAAAAACACGAGTAGCAACTTCTTTTGTAATTCTGCTCTCACAGGGTGAAGAAGAAGAACTTTACAAGCACAAGTCGAGAACCTGAAACAATGTCACCAGTTAACGAGAACTTGCTCGGTTCCTACTCTCGCCTGCAGAATCCTTAAGTCAATTGACTCGAGTGAATATTTAGCCGAATTTTTGAAAACATACCTCAAAACCGGCCAGTTTCTGGTCACTGCGGTGCCGCGAATAAACATAGGGGGCTTGCTGTCCTGCTTGGTCTTATTGTCAAGCTCAGTCCCTGAGCTAACTCGCCATGAGTTGAGAAGGGGCCTCCATGTCAATCCCTGGGGGGGGGGGGTGCTGCAAAAGCGTGGTACTGCCCTTTACTCTTGCTGTGGCAGAGTCCGTGCACTCGTCATGTCTGCCGTAAGCTTGTCATGTCAAATTCTTGTAATGTTTGAGGCCCATTGGCCAGTGAAAGCATTCCCCTCAAGCACCTGCTAGGCTGGGGTGGGGTGATGTCATCTATCCATGTGGCCGTGACTTCTCCGTTTAGGACTTGCCTGACTGTCTCAAGCATCCTCTGTCATGTAGAGCCTTCAAGCAGCTAGAGTGTATGGCCAAGTCCAGAATGTCTTTTTGATGGACTTTCAATTTTTCTTCGCTAATCAGAAACCAAGAATAGAGTCACCTTAAGAGAACCAAGGGTAAGAGCTGAGTTTCTCGGCAATATTTACTCTAGTTGAGTCGTTTTAAGGTGTGTGGCCTTGATTAGGATTATCTGTGATGCATGTCTTATATATGGTTTAACCCCCTTAACTTGAAATCACGTCCAATTTGTTGGTGTTCCAAAACAATAAAACAACAGCCATATTAGGGTCCCAAACCAACTTTTGCGAGTTGCTTTCTCTTCTTATGTGACACTTTCTTTTTTGCGATAAAATGATCACGTGATTGAAAACGCTTTTTATTATAACTGTATACCCGCCCAAGGCGGCGATATGTTCTGTTTTCTTTGAGAAAGCTGAAAAGAACATGTGCGTTATATAGCGGTTTAAATCACGTCGGATGACTCACCTTATATTTTTTTAACTTTTAACTCGCAGATGATTTTTGATTTTACGAAGTAGAAGGAGTATAAATCAGTGTAGAACTCGCGCAATGCATGAGTGAGTGAAATCACACTACTGCGTTCCTTTCATAAACTCGCAATAATTTAAGTACAACATCTTAAGAGCCTAAACGAAATCCAAGAATCAAATAGTAATTACTTTTTAAAATTCAAGGCGAGAAAAATGATTGACATATGTGTGGCGTCAAATATCACTCACTCTCAACCAACCAGGGTGGAAAAGGACTTTTAGAAAGTCTAAGTTAATATCTTGCAACTTATAACACTATTTCCAAAGAAACTTAACGTTAAAGCTTTGGAAGCAAAAAATCGCAAGGCACAAAGATTGAAATTATGTTATTTTAACTACCTTGTAAAATGTTAAATTGAGACCAAAATCACTATACAGCCTGTTATCAGACTTGACGCCCGTAATATATGTTATGCTATTTGCTGGCCGAGAGGTCCGTATTGCGAGAAACTATGCCCTCGGGCTGTACTCAAGACCTCCGGCAGAATACAGACCGACCTAAGCCGGTGAATTACATTTTATTTTTTTTCCTACTGAAATTTGAAATTTTCTGGGAAATTTTACTTCAGGCTCCACCGTATGTGTGTTGTGGGCGCATTCGTGTTGACGAAGCGCGCGATTGATTGCAAAACCAAACTAACAAAACTTTACAACATGACTTTTAACTCTAGTAATTATTATCACAATTGACCTTCCTTCAGGATAAAGAAAGGTTTATGTGTCGTGGTAGACAAATCATGATCTGTTTTTGTGTCAAACTAGGACTAGGGAGCAAGATAGTAAAAAGATCGCCCGCTCCCGGAACCAATCAGATTGCCAGATTTGCAGAATTCCGCCCGCTCGCAAACTGAGTAAAAAAATAACAGCAATTATTTACAGTCCTGTATTCATTTCCTTCGGTTGGGCCTCGAATAATCAATTATTTATAGTGACTTTGCTAATCAAAACCGAATTTTACAAAGCTCCTTAATTTAGCAAGTTTTTAACAAGAGCCAATAAGAAAATTAAACTGTTCAAACAACTTTTGTCAAATAATGTTTTTCAGCTTTCAATTTTACGTAATGTTAAAATTCAGTTTTCAATGTTTTTCAACTTCACCCGGTGTTGGCATTGTCTTGAATTCTGTTCCGCCGCCGGATCAAGTATAGTAACCAAATCAAACTATAAACAACACGGAAACTAATCTCAAAAGATCTAGAGTATAGGATCTTGATATTACAAAAAAAAAAGGTAAAGGATTCAAAACGTTTATTGAGGAAAATATGACGACGCTAGCTTTGGAAACCGGTTTCAATTACTTTACTGATTAACTTGGTACGTTTGTTGAAGTCTTTAATTTTTCAGATGTGGTCCTTCGCAAAGTCCTACTTTTTGTCCATTCTTCCTTGGATATTTTACAGCTTTCAATCTTGCCGATACATGCTGATAGCAATTTGCTGGTTCTGTGCAGAGTGTTTTCTAATCTACGGACAAACAAAGAGGACATTAACTCTGCCCAAGTGCAACATTCAAGAATACCCTAAGTGTTCATTAAATATATATTGACTTTTTTACGTTGTCCAAGTGGCTGAAATTTTCTCTATATTCAATCACTTATGAAAGCCAGTCAAAGCCAAGATGAGGCGTTTGTTTTGCTACTGTTGTTAATTATTTTACTTCTATGAAAGAAAATTCAGTCTGTCTGTTGAATTCAAAGATTCGCTTCCGATTCATTCGCGAAAAATTGGACATCTTGAATCAACAATGGTTTTGTAGTTTTATAGTTACAGGCCATTAAAAATTAATTTAAAAAATATTTAGATTGTAATAGAAAAAAAATTAAGTCATCCTTCCAAAAATTCACCGTATACCGGAGGTTTTTTATTACCATCTGAGAAAATATTCTCTGATTTAATGATGAATTACGTCAAGTTTCGGAAAAAGATTTTGTATGTTTTTATGGTAAGTATACATTGCTTCATTTATAATGGCAAGTAAGAAGGAAAGAACTAATATCCCGCACGCGAGGAAAAGAATCTCGATCCATTAATTTAAGCTTTGCTAAAGTCATTCAAATTACAGACTTAAGGATTATAGAGAAAATATAAACTACACCCCAATTAAGACCCAAAAAATAGTCAAAGAAAAATTGACCAAGTGTTAGAGTGAAAATGCTTGGTTTGACGCGAACTCAAATATTATTACTTTTAATAAGCAGTTAGGTATGGCTGGATTTTTCGGGAAAGCAGTTGATCCGCAGAATGACGGCGAAGTTGCCTTCAACATGTCCTGCATACCAAAAGGTGAGATATTAGTGTATATAAGATACTAAATCCAAAACAGATAGCAGAGATAATAAAACATCTATCGATATTCGGTCCAGAAATTCCTAATAAACGTATCTAGTACTTAATAATGCTCTCATCTTTCCTGGGATATTGCCGCAAGTTAGCGCTATCTTTTTGTGGATGGAGTTAGTAACTTTACGTGAACAGTACACAGCACATTCTTAACTTTTCTTATTCGGTAGAAGGGAAGCGCATTCCATAATTCAGCTCCTTTTCGATACGTTGTACTAAAACGATTCTTGGTATTCGGATGTTCTCGCAAGGAGAGGCCCGGAAGCAGACCTCTGCGTGTGATATTCACTCCAGTGGAGCAAAACTCAATTGGAAAGAAAAAAGGTGCTAGGCCACGTATGCACTTAAAAACTAGCAGCATTCTAAACAGTCTGTAAGTAACTGAATTGAAGTCCAGCTAAAGGTTTGGTTGACTTGGGATTTTGAAATGGTGTTGCCTTCAATAATTCTAGTGACAAGTCTCCGCCAAGGAAGTACCGAATTGTTATCCTTCAACTGTTCAAGATAACTGCACTATAATGGAATATATAACGATAGCAGAAAAGTGATATTACAGACGATGATCCATGATTCCTGTGAGATGACGATCTCACGTACCCTACGCAATATGTCGAGCCTAATGCGCATGTTTGAACTGGTGCAATCGCGTCAGGCTTGTGTCTTTCATAAGCCTCTTCTAGAGGCCCTAACCTTTGATGAAATTCTTTCAAAATTACCTTAAATCTACTGTAACTAGTAAAATTAAGAACAAATGGCTAGCTGATGAAAGACTCAAGATCTTCCTACAGTTTGGATTCAATACTGACAGTGGAGCTACCACTAAAGTAAAGTTGTGAATATTCAAAAAATGGACTTACCAAGTAAAGTCACTTATGTTGTGTATAGAGTTCCTGTTGAATTGATAACAATAACTTCCTTTTTGATTTTAATTCAATCCAATGCTATTAAAGCATTGTAATGTAGTTAATTCATAAATATGAAAATAAAGCCTGCCGCCGTCGTTGTTGTTACCACTACAAAAACTAACTGTATTGCCAAATCTCTCAAATTTGCATAATGTTTAATTCAATTGTAGAGATCCAAGGGGTCTTCCAAGAAGTATGGAATAATTCAGTGCAACTCGGAAACTTGAGTTCACTAATTGAGCTTCTTAATGTTCCTGTTTCACCTCACTGGAGTGGAATAATCAAAAGTTTTAACTCAACTTTAAATGCTTCACAAGGTGGTCAGCGGCTTCGTGCATACATTACAATTCCAGAGAGTGGACTGTACAACTTCGATTTATCCTGTCACAACGTCTGTGTAATCTGCATAGATACTCCCCAAGGCAATACATTCATGAGATGCCAGAATTCGTAAGTTGCTTTTTATTTTCTTCGGAACTGCAGGATATCAACTTAGGAATTGTATAATATCTTTTGAGTACCGTGTTTATGAGATGCAAGAATTTATTACTCGATTTCCTCTGGGTTTCCCACTTAAAAGCTAGACAAATTAGAATTATAAATACATATCAAAAATCCACCACTAATAAGTAACATAAAAATCAAGGCTACGAATATCTCTATCACCTTTAACCATAACGCCATCAACTTATAAAAAAATTCGTCCTCTGCTCATGTAAGGGGATGTGAACTTAAAATTGCTGAGCTAGCCATGGTTTCAGTGAATAAAAACGTTTTCTTAATGGCAACTTTTTTCATTAAAATTTCCAATTTTCAATTAATAAGTTGTTTTTAATTCCTAACTGGCTTGCTATGACCAAGACTAAATAACTTGGAGCTTCAGTTTTAGTTTCTCTAAAGTTTTCAGGCTAGCCGAATCAAGTTGAACATTATTAAACTACTTCCATGATGACCAAAAATATCACGTAGAGGTTCTTGAAAGTAGAATTCTATAACGGGTTTGACAGACAACTCACTGAGAGAGAGGTTTTGCTTCCATTCTCTTAAACTTTGGACTACAGCTTTTCGGGATTTTATTTGGCCTTCTGAACTGACTTAAATTCAAGTTTCTTAACAAACCGTCCCCAGTTCGTTATAAAAGCGAAGCGTGATAAATAGGCTCTATTATTTCAATATTTCACCCTTTCTGATTGGTTCCAATCCCCTGCAAATTCTTCACAAGAAACTGGCGCTTGCCATATTTGGCAGATGACAACAACGATGGTATAAATTACACTAGAAAGACGTTATCGCAAAAACATGGCGAAGTATAAAAGGATCAGCAGTGATAATAAAGGGAAACAAGCCAAAGAGAAAAAAATAATCGAAAAAGTAATAAGAAAAAAATGTACAAACTATGGCTTGGCCGGGATTTGAACTCGCTCCCTCCGAATCTCCTATAATGGAAAGTACCTTAACAAGCGCGACGCAGCCACTCAATAGCAGATTGTTTTACTCAAAAGTGCGCTTCATTTCGCCTTTTTACTGTCAAACCTTGCTTTTCCCTAAAATCTGTACCTCTGAATTCATGTTACACCGAGACAAACCAACAATGAATTGGTTCTCTCCCCGCCGAACGATGTGACCGATTCAGTGTTGAAATCAAAGACTGGTTTTAGCTTCCCACATCCTCCGCTTTGAACCCGAGAGTGAAGTAAGATCGAAATAATGCAAAATGGCTTTGAAATACCCTGTAAGCTAGTTTTCCTCAAATGTATCTTTGAATTCATGATAAATACAGCTCCACCAACTTCAAACAGCGTTCACGGCAGAGAAAAATGCTTCAAGTGTAATAATTTTAGCATGCACCACAGCATTTGTATTTGCACTTGAAGTAACGTTACCTGGCAAGCCCAAAATGCAGCCTGACGTCACAACTGGATGACGTAAACTGCGGACACCCAAGAAACTTATAGAAATATTGGCAACTGGAGTTTCTGCCTCGCTGTGCGATCAAGGCGAGAGACAAATTTATAAACCTCGCGAGAAGTAAAACCATGAAAACAATTTATATCGAGGAAACTGCATTTTTATTGTCACTTCAGATGTTATTTAAAGACCCGTTGTAATAATTCTAATCTCTTCATAATGCAAGTACATGTACATGCATAAACTACGGAAGCCGATAAGGGACAATCCCAAAATATTAACGAAATCTGAAAAAATGTTTTTAAAATCCGAAAAAAATATTTCAAATCGTAATGTCTTTTGGAAATCATCGTTGAAGAGTTTATCAAATCTGAAAAACTATTACAAATCCTAATAAAATTATTGAATCCACAAATATTATTTTGTAAATCCGAAATAAGTTTACAAATCCGAGAATTGTCGCTAAATCCTGAAAAATATTTTGCAAATCCAAAAAATTATTTTGTCACGTGTTACTTGCGCCAGCAGTCTGCTACCAACAGCGGTTTGCCCCATCCAAAATGGCGGAGTTTTGTTCGACTCGTACTCGTCGTGAACCCTGGAGGCAAATTTTGCTTCAAATGTGGTTCCAAAGTTGCAGGGATTTCACAGCCGAGTGCAAGAATAAGTACATTCGAAGATGAGCGTGCTTCGTCCTCTTCATCTCTTCGTCCTCTTCCCTAGCTTACAAGCCCCCAGGGAGGAGGGGCGGGTGTGGGTTAATATATTTTGTCACGTTTCGCTAATGACACTGGAGTATGTTCATTATGTATGATTCGTGTTAACTGTAGAAGTACTTAAAGCGTGCTTGCAGGTATGATTAATCCCTAGGGGCTTGTAAGCTATCAAGATTTTATAAGTTATGCAAGAGCCACACGAACGCATCTCTATCAACTTTGCTTTATTGTTCATTCACTGCTGTAATTTCTTTATGGTGATGTGTAAAACGTTCGCTGTATCAATAAACGAGATTCCCGTTCCTGATACCTTGTTTAGTTGAGATTAGTTATAAAATATTTAGTCAGATTTTATAATGGTTTTAGGGTGATTCAAGTATAAAGAGTTTGTAATCGTTTACAATATAACACAAAGTACGATGTCAGTTCTTCCATAAATGTGGCAGAGAGTTTGAGAGCAATGGAGTGTTCTGTCGGCAGTGTGGAACAATAAAGAGACATCAACAGGAAAGTCTGTGCAGTTCGGCAGAGAAGAGGCTGGTAATAGAACATTACTTTGAACTGAGGGGATTTAGGTACGATACCATTGTCCACTCGCTGAGCGAGTACCATGAGATCTATATGAACGGAGGTACTTTGAAAACTGAACTGGATCCTGGGTCTTGGATCGTTAACGTGTTATTTTTGAAACCGGCTTAGTTGTTTGGTTTGTTAAACTTAGATCCTCTGCGTTCTTCCGCTTTGGAGGTGAAGTATTGTGATAATGACTTCGAAGATGACGAGGAAGAAGCACGCTCATCTTCGGATGTACTTATTCTTGCACTCGGATGTGAAATCCCTGCAACTTTGGAACCACATTTGAAGCAAAATTTGCCTCCAGGGTTCACGAGTGGAACAAAACTCCGCCATTTTGGATGGGGCAAACCGCTGTTAGTAGCAGACTGCTGGCGCAAGTAACACGTGACAAAATATTTTTTCGGATTTGCAAAATATTTTTCAGGATTTAGCGACAATTCTCGGATTTATAAACATGTTTCGGATTTACAAAATAATATTTGTGGATTCAATAATTTTATTAGGATTTGTAATAGTTTTTCAGATTTGATAAACTCTTCAACGATGATTTCCAAAAATCATTACGATTTGAAATATTTTTTCGGATTTTAAAAACATTTTTTCGGATTTCGTAAATATTTTGGGATTGTCCCTTATCGGCTTCCGTAATAAACACTAAAACTCTGAAATTATGACTGCTACATTAGTCAAGTGACCTTACAAAACATTTTCCAGGACGACCGGTTTTAATATGACGGCGGGAATATTCTACAAAGTGGCCGTTCTTCATGTTGGTGGGACCAGGAATAAAGGCGTCAGAATAAGTCTTATTTCAACAAATGGCACAAAAGAAGATACCATTCCTGAAAATTACCTTGTGGCTTACCGAGCAGGTACATACACTCCACACCTAGTTCTTTCTGTGGAAAAGAAATAGATGCAAACCAAAGTTTATTAACTAGGTTTTATCTTGCATAAAATTCGCGCTTGAAACACCAGCTTGGAAACTGAGTGAAATATAGGCCCAGTTGTATAAATCTAAGAAGCCGTTGGAGATTAGTGTACATTTTAGGCAGCTAAAAAAGATGTGGGAAGATGATAGTTCATCAGTCATTTTTTTGCATTTTTCACAAATGTAATTTCAGGGAGCGAAAAGTGAAACAATATGTTATTCAAGGAGATCCCTTCAACAAATGTTTAATTTGCCCTGAAATCTGTTTACCTTGAATATAATGGTGCTTAGAAAGATCTGCCGGAAAAGTTCTGCTATCAAAGGAAAATCTTTAAGACCAATTTTTAAATTCTATTGTAATAATTGCAGATGGTATCCTTGGAGAATTCACACCAGGAATGTGGGAATCGTGGAGTTCATGCAATATTCAGAACCTCAGGCAAACTCGACAACGACATTGTCAACGTTTTCCACCTTTATACAGTCACTTGAATTCTTCTTATCTTGTTAACGAAAGCAGAGCCTGTACGAGTAAGTTAAATAACTATTTTTAAATGTTAACTTATTAAGTTTTATTTTGAATTTTCGAGGATCGAGTGTACATAAAATTTGAATGATAAAATTGAACTGGGCTGTTGAAAATGTGTTGTTAAGAGTCTTTTTTTTTACCCTTTTTTGTAAAGAGAACATTTAAATGTTCTTTGTTTTTGGAGATTTTTCCTTTGTCGATCTGAATTCACAGGATTCATAGTAATTAACCTCAAAGCTGTATATGTGATAGAGAGACGGGTTGGCTGGAGTTATAGGAAGCTTGGTGGTGGCTAGCTCTTCAGTTAATACGACCTACATAAACAAAAAAGTGTATAGTGAAACCAAAACAATCATTTTAATTACTATCGACAGGTCTTTTAAACTGGTAGCTGTTTTCTAGTTCAGGAAAACGCGATAAAAAGTGTGTGATTAATAAGTTCGTATCGGCCGCAATGAAGAAAGGAAGCACAGCGAAAGTCTAATGTTATGACTACACTATACCTAATATCTTTTCGTGCCGATATGAAAAGCTATCTAAGTACAGTATGAACGGGAACAGCACAGAGCTCTTATCGAAGAAAAGACACCGGAGCGGTTGGCCGAGAGGTTTTGCTGCACTACGGTCCGAATGTATGTTCGCACAATGCGACGTGGAGGCGTGTGTAGCCGAGCGGTTAACACCTGGAACCCTGGATTTGGAGGTCCGGGGTTCAAGCCTCGCCCGTTGCTTTTTTTCCTTAGAGAAGGAACTTTACTCTACTTTGTCTCTCTTCACCCAGGTGTATAAATGGGTACCGGCGACATTTAACTGCTGGGGGTAACCCTGCGAGGAACTAGCATCCCGTCAAGGGGAGAGTAGTAATAATCCTAGGTTTGCTTCATGCTAGGCTTGCTCCATCTTCGGAAACCGGAAATAAACTCCGGCCGCTTGTGCCTTTGGCACGTGTGCACCTTTACCTTACAATGTGACGAAGGCTGGAAGAAACTTACCTAATACTACATTTCGAAGATCGCCGAGGCACAGCATCGCTTCGGTACAGAAATCGCGCCGAAATCGCTGTGGCTTTTTTTAGTTGTGTGTTTGAATAGAAGCCCAATCCAATATGTTTGTCTTGTCGCCTCAAGAGCTGTCTGGTAAAATGTGAATATAGCCTTAGCCAGGGAATTGGAATCCTTTCCATAACTTAATTGTTTCGCCTTTTTTTTTTCTTTTTTTTGGTAGCATCAGTAAAATTTCAAACGGCACTCTGGCTTAGCCACCCCATGTTTAAGGTGGCTGAACAAAGTTTCTCTAGAAATGCTCTATCGGCCTTTAAAAAACTGCGCATACCTGTAATATTATTATCAGGGAATATGCAGCAAATTAGCTTTGTAAGAAAAAAGTGTGGGTAGTAGCTGATACCCAATGAAAGTTTGTAATGATCCATAAACTATCAAACTGTGTACAGCCACCTTTAGTTAATACTCCTGGAGAGGCCTGGATCAGACTGACGAATCTATATGCGTTTCGCAGGCGACAGTTTTAAATAAAGTCCTCAATGCTTTGCTGTTTTAGCTTGTCCAGTTGGTTGGTTGCAATACCAGACCTCCTGCTACTTGTTGTCGAGTGAGATGGCAAATTGGATAAATGCTACAGAGAGATGCACAAGTTTAAATTCTCAGCTGGTGACCATTGCAAACAGAGACGAAAATGACCTCGTCGCTTCCTTTGCCAGTAGTTTCTTTTGGATAGGCGCTGAATGGAATGAAACCACGTTAAACTATTCTTGGGTAGATGGTTCAAATATTTCATTTACTGAAAGATGGAAAAACAAAAAATATAGTACAGATTTGTGTGTGGGTATCTGTGGCAGCGTGTCAAACGATAAAGAATGTGAAAACATGAGCGAATGGTACCAAGATGACTGCTTTCATCTTCATTACTTTGTATGTGAAAGGAAAGGTAAGTGACTTACGTACAGAGAAGAGAAAAATTGATTTATGTCTCTAAAAACACGATATATGAGTTGAATTCCATTTCTCCACCCTTCTAGCTATTTCTTGGGGGAATAAAATCTCAAACCAGAAAGTTAGAGAGCTAATTCGTTTTTAAACATTTTATTTATTGACATTTTTTTGCGAAGCCTGTTGCAAAACAAACTTCGTCCATGTTTACAAAGACACTGTCGTTGTTGTTGCTGTCGTGTATTTTTCTTCTCGTTCATGTTTTACAGAACACCAAGCCTAGTGTTCACCATTTGTAATAGACTAAGATAGTCCAGATGACTGTAGTCCTGACTGCAAACTTTTCGGGAAGACAATCAGCAAATGGTATGACTCCTTAAGGTTCAAGCTTAGCGTTATTTGCTATAAGTGGCTAAGGTTTTCCTTTACCGACAGCTTATCAGGAAGCTGAAAATCTTAAATGCAACGACACGTCACTCGGATTTGAAAATGGGCTCTTCCCTGATGAAAACATAACAGCTTCGTCAACATTCTTTGATAAATACCCAGCAAAAGCGCGGTTAGCAGGAGAAGAAGCCTGGTGTCCACAAACAAAATCGTCCCAGGAGTACTTGGAGATCTCGTTAAGCTCATTACACAGCATTTGTGCTATAGCAACACAAGGATTTCACAAGATTGGTGCATTTACGACGACATACCTTCTACAGCTATCAACAAATGGTACACGCTGGGAATGGTATATGCAAAATAATGGACATACAGAGGTAAAATATGAGCCAAATATTTTATAAAACTCAGAAGTATTCTGGTTAAAATGCATACATTGCCCACCTACTTAATTTTTTTTTTCGCTTGAGCTAGGAGGGCGTTTCTCGTATGACCTCCAGCTCATGCTAATAACAAAAACTCAGAATGTTTTACTTTGAAACTAAACTTTTGGATTACAAAAAATTCTTGCAAAATAGAAAACTGTACATGCATGAAGTGCATATGAAAAGAAGTACGCACCTGCAACCTCTCCTGGTCAAACCTCTTGGGACACTAATTAACGCAATATATAGCTGGTCAAAATGATACATTTTCTCTTCCCCTCCCCCTCCCCCGTGCAGTGTTGACGTTATGCCTTGAAGTGTTTTTCAACAAAGTCAGCATTGCTTAGGGGAGAGGGGGACAGCAGAAAAAGGCTCTTACAACAACATTTTCAAGCTTTTATAAGAAGTAAAATACGAGTTTGTTCAGCAAAGTGCGTTTCAGGCCTCATTTCTACAAGCATCCCGAGAGGTTTTGACCTGCAGTTATGCAACGTGCGCGCATGTTAATGATGGTAAACACTTCTCTAATGTTCTTATAGATATTACAAGGCAACGTCGATTCGTATGGGATTGTTAAAAGCGAATTTCCATTCGCGCCCAGGGCCCAGTATGTGCGTATCTGGCCAGAATCGTTTTGTGTTCATCCGTGCTTAAGGATTGAGATTTATGGAGTTCCGGTCAATAATTTTACAGGTGGGTAGTTTAAGAACTTGCACGTAGAATGTTGGGAAATTAAATGTAAATTAACATTCATTCAAAATGTTTCCCCAATTCTGATTGGCTAAAAGCACACGCATAATTCACCATAACCAGTTACTGATGACCAAATTTGGAAGAATTTTGTGTTTAACTAGGAAATGACGTCAAAAATGCAGCCTTCTACAGGTTAATGTACCATTAACCGAGAAGACCCGGGGACGAGGTTGAGTTGTTGTCGTTTCTGAAAACAAAGAGATGGCGGACATTTGTGAAAACTAAAATGGCGCACACCTCACTCGTTTCAAGAGTAAGAACTACAGCTGGAGCTAAGCGAAATAATGGCTAAAACTAGCAAAAAAAAAAAACAGCAAGAAGACAACTCGGAGGGCGACATCTGCTATTTGAAGAATATTTGCGGAGCTGGACAAACCTAAACGTACACTATCGAAGATAAACTTAACATCGATGCAGGTAAGCATGTTTTAGCTGTCTTTAAACTAAGAATTATTTTGAATGAGTAATAAGGCCTCTGTGGATGACACCCTCCGAGATCTGCTTCATATCCTACGAAAGCCGAATTCGTTAATAAAAATGTCAAGAGGTAACTAAATAAATAACGTCAAGAGGTTGATTAGGTCTTGGTCAAGTGTGTTTTTGTGAAGAAAGTGTGATTGATTGGTAATACCTTTTTTAAGATAAATATAGATGAGAATTTTCTCGAATGACGTATATGGTTTTATGCCTTTACGTGCAATTTGGTCAAGTGAACGGAATATTATTAGCTTTTTTTTCGGAGGGAAGTTAAGGAAACTAACAAATTGATGGCAAATTTGAGTTATTAAATAATTTTTTTAAACAGTTCTTCCGTTTGTTGGTTAGTTTGTCTTTTGATTTTTAATGACTTGCAGGATTTATCCCTCTTGCGCCAATTGAATTCCGACTTTTTACTTGAATTTTGTCTTCCCGGATTTCTTACGTAGATTTCCTTTGCTCGCCTTCGCCGAGCTGTTTTGGTATCTGTTTTATCCAATGCCTTCAGAAATACTACTTATCAGAAAGGTAAAACCCATTGCATACTCCGCGGTATGCAACTAGTGGTGCGTAGTATGGAAAAAAATCCGGCGGCCAGAGTGCTCGCTGCAACCACGTTTTCCCGCTGATAAAAGAGCAGATGTCGATAGACAGATAACGACAGATAAAGCTTTCCTCTCTTTTAAAAAGTATTGATTAAATAGTATGTGTTATAGTTACCAAAAATGATGATGATGATGATGTCCAACTAAAAGTGGGCAGTTTTTGAAAGCGTTATCGTTCTTGCAATAGCTTTACTAAGGAAATAAAGTCTTACTGTTACCAATAATCTTTAAAACATCGCTTCAAACATGCAAGTCGAATCGAGCGCTACACCTCTGTTGACAGAAGATAAAGCGAGTTCCTTACTTGGTCAGTTCTGTCCGTTTCATCCCTATTCAGCGTTGGAGTTGGTAGAAAAAGAGCAAGGATTTTGCTGTGTGTACCGCTCTAAAAAAAATGTGCTTTATGTTTGCCCCCGCTTCAGAATGAAAAGGGGACGTAGAGCGGATCACGTACTATGCACACTCTGATGTGAAACAATATGCAGCTCAGTTGGTCTGTGATTTTTCTAACAAGCCTGCACTGACAAAAAGTAAACAGCCTTGGAGCCAGCATCGCATGTTTCTGACATGTTACAAAAAAGAGTGTAACTTTTTTATGTGGATAGACCAGCCAATATCGCATGGTATCAAGGAGCGGCTCTCGTATTCACCTCAGCCACAGGTCACAAGATTCCATCCTTATGAAGAGATAAAAAAACGACGCCAAGAGGCTAAACAGAAAGCATTTATCCAGCACCATTTATACACGCAAATATGACGAAGACTTTGAAATGTGTGACAACGGGTTTACCAGTTTGGGAAGTCCTAACGTCTTTCATGGGCTTCGATACAGAGAATGGATACATGAAATATGGGAATCGTGTAAGTTTTATGTCTGAAAAATTAAAGAAGACTCTCGAGACGACCCAGATGCTACACTTTGTTTAGAAAAAAGACGACGTGCTGCGCCAGGCACCTCGAAATTTACCGAGTTTTGAAGGTTTTGTATGAAAGACACATTGAAGACAAACACGTACCTTTTCAACGTTATGTCATCAACCCCGAAGAACGTGAAGAGATTGAAAACGATAAACAGTTACCTACTTCTTCAAGGGCTTTTGTACAAGATGCACGCAGAACAAACTGTATCGCGATGCTTGACAATATTTTCCTCCTGTTTGTTCTAAATCAATGAAACAAGTTTGTTTTGAATAATAAATTTCATGTAACATCCTAAATAGACAAAAAGTTGTAAGGATTGTGAAGTCATCAATAAGACACACTTAAAATCTGGTTGTTGACAGTTTTTATGGAAACACAACAATACGAAGGTCGAGGAAAAAAATTCTAAAAACATTCATAATAGGACTAGTCTTGATCTTGTGGAATGGGCCTGCTTTTCGTATTAATCGATTGAGTAAGTTTTTTCGCTTATTAATCGCTAGTTCTGTCGATTCCAACCAATCAAATCCTTCTGTATCTTCAAGCTCTTTTTGGGTTTTTACTCCATCACTTTTTTGAAGGTGGGATCTTTTTTCATTGCACGCATCCACTGTAGATCCTCTAAGAGTGCTTTTCTCAGCTTTTTTATGTAAACAGGAACAAGAGCGTTTTCGTTTGCTTCTGCTTTGAAAATGGAATAATAATTACTCAGGGGTAATACAGTGTAAAGAGTTGTAGAGAAAAAAAAAAGAACTTGCCAATTTATGACGAAAAATATACTTTAAAAACGAAATAAGATATTAAAAACGCTCTGATTAGGTGAGTTATGACGTCATGTCCCTCTTTTAGTAAAGAAAAAAATTACCAGGTAGGACATTACTTTCCTGCAAGTTTTCGCTGCCATGTGATGAAACGTCAACTCACTACAGCCCTCGACCTAGTCTCCCGACTTTTTCGCTCATGTTCATTACCCCCTTAAATTTTAAATGCCGGACGTCAACTGATGATTTTTAAATGCCCCACACGATCAAAACCTCAGATAAAGTGTTTATTTTTAACCCAATAATGCCATCTTGTCACAGCAACCAAAAAACCCAATTCGGAAATAGTCCCGTGACTGATGACGTCATCACCCTAGATGTGACATGGGAAGATATTTCATGGCAAATGTTATCTTGTTGCGGTCTGACATTCTTCTACGTATAAAATTGTCAAAGTTATCCCATTCGCTCCTGGAGATTTTGCCGGAAAAACGCGTTTTGAAGGTACTCGAGTGGTTTTCTGCCCACTGCCCTGCTATAAAGAGCTAAAACTCACCACAAACCGGTTTACAGGTCGTACACTTCACGGCCTTCTGATCCAGATGCAAAATATCAGCTTGCGAAGTTCGGGCATGCGCGAGCAGAAAGCAAAATGATGGTTTTTGAGTTTAAAAGTGACACAGCAGTCTTGACTTTTACCTTTCGCTTTCTCTCCTCCCCTCTTTTTTCGCTTTTCTTGCCTCATTTTTTCTTTTCTCTTGCTGGGCATTTAGTAGGCTTCATTTTGGTGGGAATAGTTTTTAGGAAAGCTTTTAGGATCTTAGGATTAGGTGAAAGGAAAGGTAGGTGAGCAATGGAACAAGATTTTCATGGAGATTTTCAGGTCAATGTTACATGGTTTTTTGCCTCTTTCTCCGGTGTCCTTGACTGAATTGTGCTCATTCTGGTATGGTTTGAAAGATCTCTTCACTCTGCACAAGTTAGCGGACAAAGTTGTCCTTGACCGTTAAAACTGATGACGTCACAAAGGGTAGAAAAAACGTGGATCCGCACGGGCGGTTACCGGCGGTTCAGGCGCGAATGGGTCATAAAGCTTTTTAAAAAGTTGCCTCAAAGGATTCTGGGATAATTTTTCTGATCATTATAATTTACTTTAATAATTATTGAGTATTTTTGAATCCAAATAATAAACTCTGTTTGCCTCCTTGCATATAATGTTAACGTACCGTTTCGCAAGGGATCATCACTTGGCAGTGTCTTGCAATTCACTTTCCTCTGCATTTGGCATCGGAAAATATTTTATCTGCTTACCACTGATAAATCACAATAATTTGGTAAACTTTTTTTAGTACTTGTTTACTACAAGCTGACAAAATAATAGACAACAATTCATTTTGCTTTTACTCCATAAACTATGGCATTGACCTTTTTTCATGTGATTGGCTTTTTATGCTGTTTTCACTGATAGTGATTCTATTAGAGCTCTTAGACATGATTTGTTTCTTACAGGTCCCGTGGATGGTCCGCCAATAAAGATCTCTGTTACCTCTTTAACCATGCGATCAGCCCTGGTAGCTTGGCAATTACCACTCTACGTCGTCGTGTCCAGAAAAGAAACTTACCTAATGAAACTATTACTTTCGAAACAGGGAGGAAAAAAGGTTTATAAGTTTCAATCAGACCACTATAACCGGATTATAATGGAATTAGAATTGAACACTGCTTACTGTGTGTCAGTGCTAGTTTCTCACAGCATAAGGGATGGTCCGTGGAGTGAGTGTGTCTCTTTCACAACACCTTCAGGTATTTTGTTATTTTGCTTAGTTGAAAAGTTATTTAAACTAATACTTTTTAATTGATTACATTGGAATAGGTAAATAGTTGGGTAAGATTAAATTCGCATGTAATAAGAAAAAAACCCTAAAAGAAATTCAATTGTAAAACGTAAAGTCGCGAAAGACACAGACAACCCAATGAAATTGTCTCGTGCAATCTGTACCTTTAAGCCTGAGGCCTCGTCTATGTGGAGAAAACCTGTTCCGGGTAGACGGGTCCACCCTCCAACTGTGTCAACTTTAGTGAGCGTTAATATGAGAAAAAAATTAACCCCTTTCCCGGAGCCAACAGCCCTCGCGTATGCTCTGATTGTCTCGCCTGAACGAGTTGATCTAGCTGGGTGCGCCAAAACCTTTGTATAGAGAAAAATACATTTCCTTACAAAACGAGGCGAACCGTTAACAAGAGAAGAAAAAAATTGGCTCGGCGCCAGGAGGGTGACCCGCCTAGGTGGCTCAGCCTTCTAGCCAAGCCAACATGTTTTGTAAGGAAATGTATTCAAAGTTGGTTCGTCCAGGTTAGCTCGGGTAAGCTGGTGACTCTTTTCTTTGGGACAACTTTTCTCCTTTTAAACGTCGTTTGAAATGGAAATGGATTACAGGACTGTGTCAACGTATCACGTTCGTATTTTGAACGAGCTTTTAGCTCCTAGACGTAACGTGTCAAAATAAATGATTAATTGATTGATGAAATGATTGATTGGCCAAAGCGGAAATTATCATAATATTCCCTAATTTCCCAATTGGGTTGGTGCTCCATGTAAAGTCAACTTTTGCAATATCTTTTGTTCTCTGCACGTTTTGCACGTGCAATGCATCAGCTTCTCGAAGATTTGCATACAGTGAACGTGTACTTAGGTTTACATGAAGCCCCACCCAAACGGCGGTAAAAAATGAATATTATGTTTTTTTTCAGTTTTGCCCAGTTCTAGCTGGTGTGTTTGATTTTTTTTAAAATTTTAATCAATTTATTTATTCATGATGTACTCTGGGCTTCTTAGGATTGCACGTGCAGCGATTTGCACCGCTTTTTGTCTTTTTAGCTTTTGCCCATTCTTTTGCCCATTTACTTTTCGAACATATCAGTGGATTTTTTTGTCCAATAAGAATTAAGAGTTGAGAAAATATCTCTTACAGACTGTGCAAATAGCTGATACCACATATATATGACTGTAGACTTTTCCCTGATTAATCTGACGTTGCATTTAGTCATTTGACATAATTAAAACTTGTTGTTTCCAGGGCTAGAATGTCATTTTGGGTTGTTTACTATGGTTTTAAAATTTTCTTTTACTTCACAGTATGCCCAGATGGATGGAGAAGTTATGGTGGCCATTGCTATCGAGCGTTCAGTCAGAATAAGTCATGGAAGGATGCCAATAACCACTGTCTTAATAAAAATTCTGAATTAGCTTCAATTCACAGTCCACCTGAAAATCAGTTAGCAGCTTCCTTATTGAATCCAGGCTCTCAATGTGCGTGGATTGGATTACGAAACAAAGGCATTAATACCACGTGGACAGATGGTTCTCTAGTCAACTTCACAATTTTGAATGTTTTTGAGGGCAGTGGTAATCCAGACTTCAAATGTGTTGCATATGTTGAACAAAATAAATCATGGACAGCGATGTCCTGCTCATTTCAATGTACTGATTTCCTGTGCAAGAGAAAGGGTAAGTCAACCTGGCGATTTTTCGGGGAGAGGGAAGGATTGATAGAGCATGAAAGGATGATTAACACGAAAGGAATTATTACCAAAAAGTAAAGTACTTAAAGTATATATACTTAAAGTACTTACTTTAAGCCGCACTTTAAAGTCTTCTGCTTTCATGTAAGAGCACTTTATCCACAAATGTATACACAGTGATAGGCTTCGGGTTGCAAAGCTTCGCGGACGAAGGCGATATATACCCTGACACCCACCTCTCAGTACGTTCACAAACAACTCCGTGCCCGTAAAGTTATCTCTTGTTCGCGAATCGTATATCTTACGGAATAGGAGACTGTAAACAGTCCATTGACTGACAGGAGCTTCATGCTTTTTTTTGGGTTTTTTTTTTCGCCTCGGAGAGATCTTTATTATAGATAATCCTGATATATTATTTCAAACATTCTAGCATTTGCGCCAACTAAAAACTAAGAGAAAGTTTTGTTTGAATCACAGATTACAGCCAGCAAGACTGTTCAGACCGTCCCCTTGGTATGGAAAATTTAGCGATTCCAGAAACTTCGTTAGCTTATAAAAAACAGTCTGTCGGAAATGACATGCTTTCTCCTCGCCTGAGTTCTTCAGGGGGATTGTGTTTTGACAGCAGCGTTGATGCTTATCTTAGAGTAAACCTACAATCAAGTCATTTCATTTGCGCCATTGGAACGCAGGGATACTCTCATAAAGATTGGTATGTTTTCCAATACAAGATTGAGCTTGCTGCATCATATTCCAAAGGCGACTATTATATGGAAAATGGAAACGTAAAGGTTTGTGTCGTTGATGGTACAATTGCAATTCCTATTTTAATAGTCAGAATTTTCAAGCCCCTCTAACATAGTAAACGTAAAAAATCTAAAGGAAACAACGCGTAACTATGTAATATAATTAAGCCTTTGGAGACAGCCATTTAGCAGCAACTGATCCGCCATTTTACCAAATTTTTCTTTTTGGACCGGTATTCCGCCAATTAGCAAGGGAATGGCTAAACAATATTTCTGACACTGAAAGGCAAGGTTTGCTTTATATACTGACACTACGACGTAAGCATTAAAGCGAGGCCTAAGGGTCACATCGCTATTAAATTGTATAACGTGGCAGACGAGCACCCTAAAACAACGACAAAAAATAGTTTGTGATAGATTTTATTCGAAACCAATAGATCTCTTACAGTAACGGGCTTCTATTCCGATACACTTGCCAAAAACGATAGGGTTCCACAAAGTAACGGTCTTCTAAACCGATACACGTGCCTTCAACAAAATTACAATTCTCCGTTCAAAGTGTCACATGAACACGTGTTGGAAACGTGATCAGCTACATCTAAGATCAAAAAATGTCACGCGCGAAATGTAACACAAAACTCCGTGACACACTCCCCCCTTGACCAGTCGAATCACTGGTCAACTAGTCTCCGAATATAATCAGCATTCCGAGCGGCAAGACGCCTGGGTGGCCTGATGCCATCAATTATCTGCTCCTCCCGAGGTTGTTCATCATTACTCACGACAGGTATCTTCAGAGGAAACAGCCTTTGCACTGGTCTCTTCATAGTAACAGGTCTACCACTCTTACTCATAACCTTGACTAAAGCTGCTCTAACGCGATCGTCCGCACCATGGATCAACTGCTCCACTCGTCCAAGTTTCCACTGACTACGGGGTAGATTGTCTTCTAAAACGGTAACAACATCTCCCTCAGATACAGGATTACTGGATCTAGGCCTGGATTTCTGCCGATGCGGGTTCCTTAACTCTGTAACATATTCTCTGCTCCAGCGCCTCCAGAAGTGTTCCAGTAACAATCCAAAGTACTTCCGTCTTCTTGGGAGATCTTCCGACGACACTGTATGGTTAAGTGAGGCTTGTCGATTTCCTGTTACCTCCGGCAGTGATAATATTCGTCTTCCATACATCAAGTGACTTGGTGTCAATGGTTCTTTAGGATCATCTGAAGATACGTAAGTTAAGGGTCTACAGTTAAGAGTTCCCTCAACCTCGACGAGAACAGTGTGCAATTCGTCATAGTTTAACTTAGCGTTCCTAAGTATCTTCCGCAAACATCTCTTTGTATTCTGAATCAATCGCTCAAAAAAGCCACCCCACCAGGGCGCTCTGTCCACATTAAATCTCCAGTCAATTTTTTTACTGGCCATGAATTTCTTGACTCTTGGGTAAGAAAATAACTTGCTCAAAATTTTATCTGCAGCCTTAAACGTTTTAGCATTGTCCGAGATAATCAGTTCTGGTAAACCCCTTCTAGCTGCGAATCTCCTCAGGCAACGGATGAATACATCAACCGACAGGTCCGTAGCAAGCTCTAAATGTACTGCTCTCACAGAACAGTAAGTAAACAAGAGAACATAGACCTTCTGTAACCCAGACTGTCCTGACACCTTACTGTACAAAGGTCCAGCATAATCTACTCTGACATAAGTAAAGGCAGGGATCTGGCTCAATCTAAACTCGGGTAGGTCACTTTGAGGAGGCACTCTGTAACTCTTTCCTTCATATCTGCGACAAACTGTACAGCTAGCCAGTGTTCTTTTAACAAACTGTCGTCCCTTGACAATCCAAAATCTGGTTCTCAGCTGGGCTAGCGTAGCTTCTACCCTATTGTGATGCACCCTTTCATGAGCATCTCTCACCAACAGAGTTGAAAGATAATGATTCTTTGGTAGTAAGGCTGGGAACTTCGTCTCATGTGGTACATCAGCATTAGCAATTCTCCCCTTACATCTTAGGACTTCACTACTGCCTTCGTACAAACCAAAGTCTCGCTCTAACTGACTGTGATTTGCTAGGGACCTCAATTCTTTCTGGACACTTCTTAACCACTTCACTTCTACATTTCCAAGTTCTTCTGCAGTAACGTCTCCCAAGTAAACAGTTCCTTCCTTTAGCAACTTGGCCTTGATTTTTAAATTTTTCACAAAGCGCAACACCAAGACCGTAATACGAAACAACTTGTCACAGAAGCTAAAATCTGTGATCGGAATAATAGTGTCCATATTGGGTATTCCATTTGTAGTTAACAATACCGCTTCACCAACTGCTTCGATAGCTTGGCCTTTCTATCTCTCTTCAGCAATTGTTTCGGAACATTCCTCAGAACTGGGCCAGTTTCTCATGGGCTCCGACAGCCAAGATGGTCCCTTCCCCCACAACACATTACTCTTTAACTTAGCCGCACTTTCTCCGCGAGATCCTATGTCTGCTGGGTTCTCAACGCCAGGACAATGGTTCCACATGCTCTCTTCGGTTAAAGACAAGATTTCATTCACATGATTTTGCACAAACTGCTTCCACTCCTTCGAACCCTTTATCCAGCAGATTGCAGTATTGCTGTCTAGCCACAAGTGTGTCTTGTCAATTGTAATCTGTGACGCCAAGGCTTCTTTAACTAGGACACCAATCTTGCTAAGATGACCCCAGACAGTAATTCGAGTCTAGGGATAGACTGCCTTGTCAGCGGTGCCACTCTGGTTTTGGATGACAACAAAACTGGAAAAAAATCACCACTCACTTCAAGAACCAAGTAAACAGCAGCACAATAAACCTTCTCCGAAGCTTCCCCAAACCCATGAACAACATACGACGTAACACCTTCCTCTAATCCAGCATACACACACCCTCACATTAACACTTGCTGCACCTTCCTCAAGTCCCAGTTACCACCCACTGCTTCCGGTGACCTGGGAGTGAGGCATCCCATTCAAACTTGTCCTGCAAAAGAGATCGAAATAAAATCTTCAGTTTCCACCAGTATTGGAATTGAGTACTCCATGGGGGTCAAAGAAACCTTCGAAGTAACTTAACAAGCCTCCTGGTCGCTCAAGTCTTCTGAAAACTTCAGTAAGGCTTCAAATTCTAAAATGAACTCACTTAGTACTGGCTGGAAGTTCCACCAGACCAAGTACTTGTGTTCATCTCCGTACCGCTTCTTAAATGATTGACAGTAGTTTTGCATAAGACCCTGTATCCTCCACTATGTTAATAAAAGTTTCGACAGTCCCAAACTTGTCTCATAAATCAATTAAGCAATTATAATTTGAATTGAAATTCTTTCATAAGTTAACCCACCTTCCAATAGGCACTTTAGACTTCTGATAAAGCGACAGACACTCCCTCAACACCTTTTCCTGTCACAAAATCATCCAAATGAATTCAACAAGTTGTGAACTAAAACCAGGGTCCAGCCTTTATATTGACTGATAAGTGATACTTCAAAGTGGAATTTAAAAGAAAGGGCTAGTATTCAAAACACCACACGACAAAACCGATATAACATCAATCCGGGATTCTCTTCTTCTAAACTGTCCACCAGAGGAATCGCAGGACATCACGATCTTCTTCAGCAACTCCCACATTGAGAAAGGCCTTTTCAATGTCTCCTACAAGTGCAATTCTTTTCTCTCTAAACCGGAGGAGAACATTGAAGATTGTTGGAGTTAAGGCTGGTCCCGAGTAAAGACATTCGTTAAGACTTGGACTTTCACTGCTGGGCTTTGACGACGCATCAAAGACAACACGAAGTTTGGTTGTAAGGGCATCCCGGCGTACCACCCCATGATGCGGTAAATAATGCACCCTTCCAACATCAGGACGCTTGCCAAAGTCTACTTGCTCAATTATACCACTCTGCAGCTTCGCACCGTTACTAGAACTAGATGGAACAGACCCACCTTGACTTCCTTGAGGCGATTCTTGTTTGCCATGAGAATTTTCACATTTCTGCAACTTGATAAGGGTGCCATGACTTCGCGCGCGAAACTCTTCAGATTCCTCTATCTCAGGTTCTAAATTTCCTTCGTCGATTGCGGCCAAAATCGATTCGTCCAAGGCCTTTAAGGTCGCTAATTTTTCATTGAGCGTAATAGTTATCCGTTTTATCTTGTCTTTAGTGGTATCACACCCATCGTAATCCATGAGAAGTTCATCGACTGATGCAAAAACTTTCCTTGTGTTTAAGCGATGTGCCGCACGTATTTTCAGGTTCTTCGCTAGTTTTCCAGGCATAATTCAGCTAGTTCTGACTCCAAATCCGGTTCTTGGGACCAAATGTGATAGATTTTATTCGAAACCAATAGATCTCTTACAGTAACGAGCTTCTAAACCGATACACCTGCCTTCAACAAAATTACAATTCTCTAAATCAAAAAACTACTCCGTTCAAAGTGTCACATGACCACGTGTTCGAAACGTGATCGGCTACATCTAAGAACAAAAAATGTCACGCGCGAAATGTAACACAAAACTCCGTGACATAGTTCTCACAATTGCTGCGCTGCTGCGTTTTGCAATAATCGTTCCGATTATAGGAAAGACAACCTTTTTTATGTATTTCCGAAGGATCCTTGCCAAAGCTAGTTTCTCCACTGTCCACTTTCCAACGCTTGTTCATTTACTATTAGTGCTCCAGGAATATCTGTTGAGGTTAATTTTAAATCACAAATTCGTCTTGTTTTCCCCGCCCCATTTACTTTTTTTGAAGTTTGCGGAAAGTCTGGTGTCACTTAGACTTCGCTTTCCTGCTTACGTCGTACGTGTGTATTGGATGTAATAGACAGCTTTCACGATGACGACATTTTACTTCAACTACCAGAATTCATTTCATTTTGCTTTCTTATTTAAATTTGTCAATCCCACTGAGGTATAAATAATAGCCCTTATTTGCACAAGACAACAACTAACTGAATGATTCTGGCAGTTGTAGTAAAATGATGTCATCTTGCAATTGTCCTATCAAGGAATTATTTTGATTGTTTGTTTATTCCTTTTATCACATGCGTGCAAGCCATTTTTTAAAGATAAAACATATTTCGATGTTTTTTTTCTCGATCTCGGCTTTTTCCCTTTGCCTCTCTTTTTATAATTAGTTTTGTTACCCACTTTACGGTTTTTCTGTCGGTGGAACTGTGGCTGGCTAACTTTCCAGGTAAGGAACAAAATAAATCTGCAAAAAGAAGTAGGTCAATAGCAAAACTGGCGTGGATTTTTCCCCAAAATGCATGTTAATTGGCTTTTTGTGTGTAACTGTGTCAGGATTGTTCGAAATGTGTAAAATGAAGTACCCATAGAGAGATGAATCTTTGCTGTTTTCGTTGCTTGCCAAATGGCTTAAACAGAAAGCTTTTAAAATTGTTCCAGGAAAGAAAATATGCAATTTTCCATACGGAACCGAAACGACCAAAGCGGTCGACAAAGGATGTAACGGTACATCGACTATGAAAACGATAAACAAGAGCGGACCTAAAATAGAGCTTTGTAGAGCTCCGAATGTCATTGAGAGGGAGCTGGGTAACACACCACTGACGCTAACTTTCTGTCGGTGCCCTTCAACATATAACGTGAACCGCTTAGAGTGATGCGTCTGAGAGTTGGTAAGTTGCAAACTCCCTGAGCAAGACCCCATTGTCAACCAGGTCAAAAGCCAAGTTTTAGGAAATCGATTACAAATTGTCCCGTCGCAAGGCCAGTCTTCGTGTTAGCTAACAGATTAGCCCCGAACTCAAGCATGGAAGATTCACAAGAGTTGGTACTGGAATAATCGCTTAGCTTAGTTACTCGCAAGTTGATAAATGGACGTGGCGTTCGCGATCGAGTAACTTAATAAACAATACAGGCAGAATGCTAGTGAGTTGTAATAGCCAACGTTGAGATGATCGCTAACTCTGAACATTGGTGGAACATATGAATTTTTTCTTGTAGCAGGGATAGCTGACTTTCTGAAAGGCATAGAGATCTAATTTTTTCTAGTGACTCTGTTAATGCAGGAGCAGTTTAATTTCATATAACAGACCCACCTTATTCCATCTAGTCGGGTACGCAAACGTAGCTTTTGTAGGATGGTGTTCAAAAAGAATTTTTTTGATGAAGGATTGTGTTAGCTCTGGAAAGTCAAATGTGGTAGAGTTTGAGGTATAGGATGAACTGATGTGTTTTATGTGGAACCTTTCCAAACGTATCCAAGTTTTAATGGGGACTTTCAATCTGTTTCAGATATTCGAGGCTAACAACAACAGATATGCTGTGAAAAAGAACGCCATTCTAGAGTCTGGAGTAGTGGCAAAATACGTGACTCTGTGGCCGACAGGCTGGGTTGAAAAGCTTTGTTTTAGAATGGAGATTTATGGGAAAAGTTACCTGGAAAGAGGTGCGACCCTTTTATTTTTTTTTCTACAGTACTGACTGTTTTAAAAGAATCCAATTAAGTCTATTATCTTATCATTCTTTGATTCAAGAGACAAACTTTAACCCGGCAAAACAACTCCTATGAATGGTTAAAAATAAGTAATTATTGATTTTTTTCTCCTCCCTTCCTTTTTTTATAGATGGTTAAATTACTGAATAGTAATTTATAATAAAGAGTTAAATTTAGTGGCTTTTGCACTACTGTGATGTTATACGTTTTTCTAGTCGTGAAAATAAGACTTGTTTCTTCTGTCAGTGTTGTTGTTGTTGTAGCCCTTCAGTCATCAGAGCTTCCTTGCCAATATTGTTTCCCTTGGCTTATAAAAACTCTCTATATTATGATGGGAAAGGAAACTCGATAAGCCAACATTATTATCAATTGTTATTTTCATTCATATTATTATTGTTATTATTATTATAACAGTTTTCAACAAGAAGATAAAATTAGGTTATATTGTAAAAACCATAACTCCCTGCTAAGGTAAAAACTCGCACTCAGTAACATCTTGGCTACAGTCCGTAGGTTAAAAGTCCCACTTATGAAGCACAAATTGCTTTTTTCTTTGAAGTCCCTACCCGTGCACCTGAAAATGTCTCTTATTGGTTCTCTGCGGATGGGTTAGAGGTTGCGTGGAGTCCTTTGCTTGCGTATTTTCGTGGCTATACTCTCCTGGGATACGAGATTGACGTCATCGGCCCAGGAAATTATTTGTTGGATGTTCGGAGGCATTCCGATGAGCCACCTTTCTGGGAATTGATAAAAGGAATAAAATCAGAGCAAGTTTATTGCGTGGAAGTCTATGGATACACAACATTTGGAAGAGGAGTTTCAAGTAGCTGTAATGGAGGTACAATGAAAAATAATCTATGATAGACCTTCGTATAAGCGCTTCACAGCCCCTTTGTTAGCGCTCCTTCCCCACCTTCATAACTAAAAAACCGAAACGCAAATCCTGAAAGCTAAGGCTAAGTGATTTTAGAGTGAAAAAAAAATCTTACATCGAATTGATAGCCGTATATATGCACCCAAAAAATAGCAATGATCTTCGACCACATTTAAGAGCCATAATGGACCTTGATCACAGTAGATTAGGCCTCGAAAACGAATTGTTGGAAAACAAATCCGGCCGAATTTTTTGCATTCTACGAGTTTACTTAAAAAAATCTTGCCAACAACTCTGGGTGCGTGTAAACGAACATTTCATACTTTTTATACATCACATCTGAGGTGAAACAGTAATATGAGGCGCTGTTTTTATCATACAGACCTCAGACAAAATGCAATATTTCACAATTTTTCAAGACAAATTGCACTTGTTCAATATTCAGAACCGTACGACGCAAGCGTGGGCTTTTGGCAAAACCGTTCAAAAAATTTCCAAAATCACCTACACGGCCAGCCGGTTCTCACTTTTGACAAGCGTCAAATTTTCAGTGAACATTAAAAGAGTTACGCTTCAACACAATAAAGCATTTATTGTGTTTATTTTTTTTTATTTAATGGTTTTATAACGATGTGTAATCTTAAAAAGCGTTTGATACGCTCGGCATTTTGAGTACTCCTGCAAGCGATGTTTATGAACGACTGAAAATAAACGGCAAAGCGATTAAAATTGCAAGAAACTACTAACAATCAAGAAAAGAAATGTAATTCGGTGAAACATTTACAGAGACAACAATTTTCATTCACGAAGACAAGCATTAAAGCGTCTCTAAAAATCCTCAGTCTTTAAGCTTAAGCTTAAAGCTTTTAGCCGGCTTCCTGGTGTTTACTGTTTTCAAAGATGAACTCGAGGCAAGAAAATCGCTCAAAGCTTTCTTTCTACAGCCAAAATTATAACAAATACTCTTCGGAACGCTTTTTCTTTCTATTTATGGAGAGCAAATATCGACTAAAGGCTTCTTAAAGCTCTGTAAGCTTGTATCAAAGCTCATACTAGATCAGATCATTGTCTCAGATCTTAAAACAATTGTGCATAAACTAGCCTCATAAACTGCGCTCGACTTCATGAAATTAGATACAGAAAAAACAAACACATACACTGTATGCAATAATTACTCAGGCTTACCATTCGAGATGCAACTCCTGAAAGCTATCAGGTAAGGCCAGAATCGCTTGAGGGACTCTTTAAACCACCCGCATCCAGCAAGGTGAAAAACGAAAACAATGTCATCCGAAATCGGATTTCCAGCTTTGACAAGCAGCGCATTTCTCAACCAAAAATTCAATAAACAAACCAGCCATGAATAACAGAAGACTGTTGACGGCAGCTGTATTTCATTTTAGGCATCCGGCGGACAGTAAGACAGTAAAAGACAGTAAAAAACATCACAAGTTGACAAAAAACTCTGTCCGCTTCAGCTGTCAAAGTAAACAAGATTCAAGATGCTGAATAAGACACGCAATCAGAGCATAAAAATTGGACGGTCGTAGAGCGTGATCAATGCCTGACTATGATGAGAAAAGTGAAAAGCCTCTGTCTTCCCTGCTTGTATTTTTAAATGACTGGCTGAATTTTCGCGTCCGAGATCAGTTTGAAATCAAAATGCTAATAGCGCGGGGCCATAGAGACATTAACACAACACTTTCTGTCATCATGTCGTTATTTTGCTGCCGTTCTCTTTGCCTTTGTATTTATCTTTCGCGTTGCCTTTGTCTATTCATTCTAGCTCTGTCTCGTTCTGCTTGAAGGCGTTTTTCACTATAATTTTCTCTCATTCTTCTCTCCCTGACTCTTTCTACTTGCCGACTTTCTTCGCTAAAATTTTGTCTTCTTCTTCTACTTCTAACGCGCTCTCTTTGGCGATCGTCTTCGCTTGCTCTACGCGTGTTGACTCTTCCTCTCTCCTTAAAACCTGTCGTCTAGACGCTGTAATCTCTCTGCTGTTTGTTTTGTTGTTTGTTGGCTTTCGTAAGTTGTAATAAAAAGTTATAAAGGCTCTGTCGAAAAATTTTTTGCCATTAAGTTGCTTTGAAATTTCTTTTTTCAAAACAAGTTGGCGATATAATTGCGCGACGTTGCGCCATGCGATTTCCCGCCAAAAAATGTCTACTTTCCCCTACCCCAAGAATCCATGCGGACTACTTTCCACTACCCGGAAAGTCCGTACGGACGGACGTACGCTGACGTCATAACCAAAATTTCTCGGATGGATAGTTTACCAAATTATCTTAGTTATGGTGCTTCGCTCGCGCGCGGTTCGCGCGCGCAAGGAGCTCCGCTACAAAGGAATACTTTGAGTAATAATCAGCAACTACGAGATATTCGGAGCCATCAAGAGCGAAGAGATCAGCGCCAATGGTGTGCCATGCCTTGGGGGGTACCTCTGTGGTGATTAGGGATTCTTTTTGTTGGCTATGCTGGAGGCCCTCACATGTACTGCATGTTTTTGTGGTTTCTTCTATGTCCTTGTACAAGCCTCTCCAGTAGACTGAGGTTCTAGCTCTTAGCTTAGTTCTCTCGGTTCCTTGGTGTGGTGCGTGTAGTTTCGTCAAAATCTCTTTCTGCAGCGTGGCGGGAATGATAATACGGTAGGATTTCATGACTATTCCGTCTTCGGTGGCTAGCTCCTCCCAGTAGGACCAGTATGGCTTTAAGAGTGTTGGGACTTGCTGGATGTGTGCAACCTGCGTGGATCATTTCTTTCAGTGCATTGAGCTCTGCGTCCAAGCTGCTCTGTTCTTTGATCTTCTGCAACATGCTGCTACTAAACTGAGGAAAGATCTCGTGTATTCGGACGTTCATTCCGGGGATAGGGTCTTGACTCTCTGCTGATAATCTTGACAGGGCATCAGCGACTTCCATGTCTTTGCCCGGTTGGTAGCGAATGGTGAGGTCATATGTTTGCAGTCTTAGCAACATCCGCTGAATACACGGGGGAGCAGCTCTCAGGTGTTTCAGGTGGATGCTTTCGAGGGGCTTGTGGTCAGTGTGGCCGTACAGTTAGGTGTGGAATTTGTCGCAGCCGTAGACAACAGAAAGCAATTCCCTTTCGACGTTTGCGTATCTTGACTCGACATCTATTAGGGCGTTACTGGCGAAAGCGACAGGTTTACGGTCTTGTGTGACGGCAGCACCTAAGCCTTTCATGGAAGCATCAACTTGAAGAATGGTTTCTTTCATTGGATCGAAGTATGTCAGAGTGATTTCGTTGCTGATAGAGTCTTTGATCCTATTAAAAGACTCTTGGTGCGCTGCGTACCATTTAAAGTGGTTGTCCTCTTTCAGGAGCTCACGGAGTGGGGCCGTCAGTGTACTCAGGTTTGGGATAAATGGGCCCATGTAGTTTGCTAGCCCCTAACAAGGTTTGCAGTTCCTGGCAATTTGTAGGGGAAGACATCTGCTTCAAAGCAGAGCACCATCTTGGCCACAAATTACTGCATAGAATTTGATCTTCTCTTGCTTTACATAAGCACTTGTCAGGGTTTAGCGTCCAGTATCTATGCAACGATTTAGCATCGCGTGCACGTTGCGGTCGTGTTCCTCTGTGGTCTTCCCGATAAGTACAATTTCATCTGCAATTCGACGCCTTCGCATCCTTCAAATGTTTGCTCTATCTTGGTCTGGAAAACGTCTTAAGACATTTTGAGCCCAAAGGGCATGCGCTTGAATCTGTATTACCAAATGGCGAATTAAATGTAGTGAGGTAACAAGATTCTTTATCCAGGACCAGAAACTCATAAGGGGTTGAAACGTGTAACTCTCATATGTTTGCTTTGTCCGATGCTCGTGATTATTCATTTTCGAAAGTACCATATTTGGAACGAGAAGAAGAGATAACTGACCAATCAAATTTCGTAAACAACGTGACGTAATTTTCCTTCAGGTTCCCGCGCCCGCTTAAAAAAATGGCCGACAAACGGGAGAAAAACTCTCGAAAGCCGAGAAAGCTTTCAAAGGTTGAAACCAGAAATATTACCGAAACACTGAACAGGATATTATTGCCTTACCACCCGGGCCAAACGTGACATTATGAAACCCACTGACTGCCTCGCAACTTCTTGAAGTTGTCACTTCAAAAAACGATGCCTCGTTGACCCTCTGTACAGTAAACTTATACTGCAAATAGGCTTTTAAAATTCTTATGTTAAAAGTCTAGAATAAACAGTGAAAAATATTTTCGAATAAAATTCATTAGCTGCTTATCGAAAAGTGTCCAAAACCTGAACCTGACATCTTCGCAAAAAGTGATGCTTGTAATGAATGTGAGAAGCATTTTAAAAGCTTAAATTAAACTTAGATGTTGTCACGATCGTGTTTTGAGCTAATTTTATGAATGAACAAACTCAAAACAATAGACAGAGAAGCCGTTTCTTGGAAATTTTTATTCAAAGTCCAAAAAGTTAATCCTTTAAAGCAATTCGGAAAACACTATCTGGATCGTGGATTCGTTCACGCAAGGGAAATCGGCCAAGCATATGGCAAAATTCTTCACAAAATCCATCTCAAATCAGGGCACATTTTGTAATTTTTCTTTAGCGCCGAAGAGAAAAATTTATAAAACGTCTATGAAACATAAATTAAATTCCGTTTCAAAAACGTAATTGTCTTGGTCACAGAGTGCAAAATGTACCTGAAAATTCAGCAAAAAGTTCGCTGACTTGGTTGCATTTCAAAACAGACCATGGGCTCCGCCGTGAAGAAAACAAGGTTGAATTCCTCGAAGGACGATTTCTTGATGAAAAGCTTCCCTTTCTCCACAAAAAGAAAGCTGAGCATTCTTTTGAACTTTCTCTTTCCAGTTTTTGTCTTTTAACGGTGTATTTTTAACCTTGAAATGCAGAACTCTTGTCTTAAAACATCTGCATGGTGATCGCACAGTAGCCATTTTGTTGAAAATGGATATCCGTCACTAAGGTTTCCAAATATGGTCAAAATGAATATTCACGAGCATTGAACGCGAGTTACACGTTTCAACCCCTTATGAGTTTCTGCCAGGACCATGTTCCAGTACCCGCATTTTGCATCCACCATAGAAAATACTTTAGCATCAGCTAGCTTTGGTAGGATTTCTTCTAGGGTTGGAGTGACATGGTGTTCTCTCTGAATGGCTGCATTGAGGTCTTTGGGATCCAGGCAGAGCCTCAACCTCCCGTTCTGCTTGCGGCGGTAAACAAGGCTGTTGACCCATTGTGTAGGTTCACCTTCTCTGATCGTTGTTATAATGTCACTGTTAACTATCTCGTCCAGTTCCCTTTTGATGTCGTCCTTGAGGCTGATTGGCATACGCCTTGGGGGATGGACAACTGCGGGGACATTAGGGTCAAGTACTATGTGGTATTCGCCTTGGAACTTTCCCACTCCAATGAAGCACTCGGGATACTGACTGAGGTCCTGTTTGTTCTTAATGTGTTGCTCCTTGGAAACTGTATTGTTGCGGGGTGCAGGGTCATTTTCCTCAACAGAAAAGTTAAGTGTCAGCAGCTTCAAGTCGGTGGAAGTCAGGAGGCCTATAATTGCTGGGCCTGGGGTGTCTGTGACATAGAAGAATGCGCGAGCTTTTTCCCCTTTGTAGGAACAAGGTATGGTAACAGTAGCGTGATGTTTGATTTGTGAGCCGCCATAGGCAGTGAGGATAACATCCGAGGATGAGACTGGTCTGAGACTTCTATGATCGTCTAGGTTGTGCGGATACATTTGACGATAGAGCCGCATCGGGAGTATGTTGCCCTGTGCACCGGTGTCAAGCTTGGCTTTAAGGACGGTGTTCTTGTGAGTGCCCTGTGGCAGGTTTCGATTAATTGATACGAACACTTCATCTCTATAACGATTAGACTCTGCGCGAGACACCGGCTATGGTAATTGATTCGAAAACAACCGACTCAAATGCTGGTGATAATGTTGATTCGGCGCTTGCCTGTGAGGCTTGGCTTCCGGCTTGTTCTAAAGAGTGAAATCGTTGCAGTACAGACATGTCTGACCAGTAGTTAGAAAGTAAATTGTGGGAGCGGCCACAGTTTCCGCATAACCGTGTTCCTCTTGGGGGTTGAGAGTTTGATGGTTGGGTGCCCTGTGGTCCTTTCCGCGTGTTTTTGTTTTTGGACCAAGTGAACGGATTCCTCAGAGTTATTAATGCTACTGCTCGCCATGGCAGATAGCTGTGCTTGAGATGCTTGGAATGATCTAGCAAGTTCCACCGCTTTGTCGAGTGTTAGCGCGGACCCTTTACTTATTAGCTTTTCTCTCACTTTGAGCGAGTTAGTGCCGAATACCATGCGATCGCGTATCATTTCGTCGTATCTTTGAAATCGCAGTCTTGGGCGAGGATGCGTAGATCTGTGATGAACTTCTACGCTGTTTCGGACTATCCTTGAAAACGGCTGTGAAATTTAAATCTGGCGAAGACAGGGTTTGCTCTTGGACTGACGTGAGCTTCGAAGCGATCGTAATATGTTTTCAACTTACTCTTGTCCTCGTCGGTGATGTCGGTCCACGTGTTGTAGATATCACGTCCCTTTTGTCCGACCCAGATAAGTAGGTAGCTCATTTCTCGGCTTCTTGGCGTGATTTGAGCGGACCGGAGAACATGAGCTCCACGTGCTATTTGAAGCGACGCCGATTTTCTTTAAGATTGTCACCGTCCCAGTGCATTTCGGGGCATTCGATGCCGCTTAGAGTCATTGCTTTGTTGTTTTCACTTTTACTTCTGACGCCATGCATAGATTCTGAGTCGTAACATACAAACTGTGTGGTTTTACTGTATACTGAGCGGCAATATGGCCGAATAAAATAGTAACATGAGCTTCGCAAGGCATCATGGCCAAAACACCGGAAATACAAATAACGGAAGTGTCAACCGTTGAAGGTAGTATAGAATCATTACAAAGTCAAGGAAGTGTAAAGAGAAAAGAAAAAGTGAAAATTGAGCAGACACGGATCAAGCTGTCAAATCCCGGAAATGGAGAACATTAATAGAAACATTTGCTTCAAACTTGAAAATGAATTTCTTTGAAATGCTTGTGACGACGGCTTCTTCAAGTCATGATAGCACAGTAACTGAATTACACGGATGTCGAGTTTGTGTTCGACTAAAAGATACCCTTTTTGCAAGACTGCGAAAAATCTTTCTTTCTGACGTCACATTTTTCTGTCTCAATTTAGTGTCTTGCGTACCCCCCTTATAAAAACGTTATTTGTGTGTATCATTTTTCATGTCTCAGTCACTTCATACTGATGTTATTTTGCCCTCTATGGCATTTTTTACCTGCCCTCTATTAATGTCTTTCTACTACCTCTCGCATATTCTGTTCATCAATTTACAGATTCAATCGGAGCTCCAGTCATTTTAAGTTCGCGGAAGATCAACTCTACATCTTATGAGATTACATGGGAACCAGTTCCTCATTACATTCACGGTGCAACCATCGTAGGATACCGCATATCATACTATACTGTACAGGGATCCAACTCCTTGAGGAATATAACCTATATGGTTAGCAACAGTAGTGAATATGCTGTAGTTCTTAATGGTTTACAGCGTAATTCAAACTACTGTGTCCAAGTTCGTGCCTTCACCATCCAAGAGGAAGGTCCAGCCAGAGAGTGCGTCTTTGTCCGTAACGGTAAGATTTTTTGAAGCTGTAGAATTTCCGTCTTCTTTCCTTGCCACCACATGAAAAACGAAACGAAATTTATATTTCCCATCAGTGCCCCGAAGCTACAACGCGTGGGATTGGAACTTGCAATTGAATCAATTGGATTAGTAGATTACTAAAGTAAACATGTTTTGTTTTTAACCTTTTCTCCCTCCCCCTCAAATGATGAGCTCGTAATATGACATATCGATCGAGTCAGTTCAGTCAGATCCTTTACACATTCTGAGTCAAAGAATATTTGATATATATGAGTATGGTATGAGACTAGCAAAGAAAATCGTTACAACTGTAAGCGGAGTTGCTTATTAAAGAGGGGGAAAATAAGTTTGTAATATTTAAAGAAGGAAAGTGTCAGAGCGATAACGGCATTACGGAAAGAATCGACGCCACAAGTTACTGACATTGAGGTAATTGACGTTCAGTTAGGGGGAAATAATAAGATTAAAGGTGTTCTTTTTCGTAGATGTTATTGTACTACCACCTCCAAAAGCCTTGGCTTACCAAGACTTCTCTTCAATTGTTACGGTTCAATGGCAAAGCCTGGAAGGTCTTCCAAACGGCCTGCTTCAAGGTTACGTTGTGCTTCTGCCTGATGCAAATACTTCGATTTTTTCTGCAACCTGTATGACGAACATCACTGGCATATTTTCTGGCTGTATTCAAGTAGCTGCCTTTACAAGGGAAGGCTTAGGAAACAAAACAGGGTGTCTTACGATACTAAACCGTAAGTAACTAATCACAATTGATAATAAAAATACAGCGGGACATATACTCTAGCAGAATGATGAGGTGAGGTGAAATTAAACCACTGAATTTCACTGGTGGGGACGATGAATTTTTTATACTTAGGGACTTGTCAGAAATTAGCAAGGGGGAGGGGGGGTTGGAAACAGAGGGAGGGTCACAACTTTTTGAGACTGCGGAAAAGGGAGGGGTCATGAAAAATGGGCTGTTAAAAGGGGGAGGGTAATGCAAATATGTGTCCGTGATCATGTAGAGGTTCACCCACAAAAGAAAAAAGAATGCCAGGGATGCGATCCGCTGAATATTAAGCGACAATCCTGCTAAAATTTTTCATAATTATACATAATTATGCGAATGTTTAGACAATCAACCAATCAAAATCACTACCCGGTTTTCGGGTATTGGGTGATGTCACTGGACGGCATTAACGGCCGGTCGATTCAGACGTTGTTGAGAGGAGGAAACGACTCAAAGCACCCTAGTGTATTGCAAGAACTAGATTTTATCATTTATACAATAGGGGGAGGGTCACGATATTTTAGTCCAAGGTCAAGGGGAGGGTTAGCAAATTTCACTCTCATTGTAGAGATGGGTCAACTCATTTCCAAACCCAAATTTAAAATTCCCAACCCCCCTCCCCCCTGCTAATTTCTGACAAGTCCCTTAATTTAGGAAGAAAGCCGTCATTAGAGTAATCCACAAGCTGAAAACAGAATAATAAGTAAGTACAATGCAGTGAAGTCCATCGTTGTATTGCTTTTTTTCTGGCTGAAACAAATATTAACGTTAGCCCTGTATTGGGCTCGCTAAACCAGTCAGACGGTCAGTGAAGGTCCCCGTCGGTTCCATGATGTGATGTCAATCTAACAATGGTTTGAATAGTAATTCAAGTGTTGATATGATCTGAATTTGTTTTAACTGATTTTGTTTCTTAGATAAGTGTAATCATTATTCATTCAAAATATTTCTCCGATTCTAATTGGCTAAAAGCACACGCATAATTCACCATAACCAGCTACTGACGACCAAATTTGGAAGAATTTTGCGATTAATCAACCAGCGACGTCAAAAGTGCAGCTTCCGTGCAGGTTGATGCACCTCCGCGAGCTGTGCGGGCTATGGCGTGAGATCATTCTTTGCAAAGTTGTTTTCTCTCAATAACAATTTTTGTGTGAATTAATAGTTTTCTGGCACCTAAATATGGATTTTACAATCATTTTAGCGTACACTTTCTCTCAGTTTCAGGATAAAAACATAAGCTTGACTGTGAGGAAAAAAATATACTCACGCAAACATTGACGCGTGCTGCTTTGAGCGCGCCTACAATAATAAAATTTTAAGTTAACTGATGCATTGATCGCTTTGATAATGTTATAAAACGACTAGTTCATGTTTCAGCAGTGTGTATGACGAGATATTGAGCACTTGGGAAGTTTGGAGAGCACTCAAGAGGCTAGAGTTGCACTCGGCTAAGCCTGGTGCAACTCTTACGCCTCTTGCGTGCTCTCCAAACTTCCCGCGTGCTCAATATCTCGACATACGCACGCAGACGCATGAACTAATTGTTAATTTTTTGTACGATTCCCGCTCTGTAGAGATTATGAATATGACATGGTTGTGACGATGTAGACGCGTATTGTCGGGTTAGATTTTTTAGAGAGATTTTGAAAAAAAAAGAGGAGGGCTAGACATGAACTTTTTGCATGTTCACGAACTTAGAGAAATCTTACATGATATATAATTATGATTTGTGCTCGTTTGATATCTTCATTTCTAAATTGCTTTGTTCCTGCTCTTTTTTTTTTAAAATTCATTTAATTATGTACGTGTCTTAAACAGCCATGGAGGAAACCGTCCCTAAAGTCAGTGCATCAATGAGAAGGACATTGACAACCATACAACTGAAGTGGGATCACAAGACGTTAAAAATATTGTACGGCGACATCCAGGCTTATGTACTTCTCTTTACTCTGGTGAGAGTCAATGGGGAGCCCGTCGCGAAATCGGAACCGAAGAAAATAATAATATGCGGCAGTTTTGAAGAGTATTTGCTGACAAACCTCTCAAAATTCTCGCAATACAGCATTCAAATGGCAATATTCACTGCAAAGGGTGTTGGAAAATACAGCGATCTAACTTACGGAGGTACGCGACATAACCCTTTCTGGAACAGGCTATTGATACTTATCCCAGGCATACTAAAGTACATTTATCTGCAACAGACTATTGATACTAATCCCAGGGATACTGGGGTACAGTATCTGTCAAAGGATATTGCAGATACTAATCCCAGAGATACTGAGGTACAGTATCTGCAACAGGCTACTGCAGATACTAATCCCAGGGACACTGTAGTGCAGTTATCTGCAACAGGCTATTGATAATAATCCCAGGTATACTGCTATACAGTTATCTGCAAGCAGATAACTAACTTATTTGTAGGTTGGGTACGCAATGCATGATTTCCAAGAAATGTCAAACTGTATTCCGTGTGACGTCGGCATGTTATTTTCTTTAAAAACGTCATCCAATTCAGTCAGTAATTATAACTAATTTTCTTATTTTGTTCATAATAGTCAAATATTATCATCATTAACACAATTATCTGCTGTGTAAAACGTAAAGCAGCGAAGCGTTAATCCGACTACATAAGGCAAACAGAGTTGCCCTTGCCGCAATTAACAAGCACCATTAGTTCAAAATACTAATCTCCCTTGTAATTATTTACTATGTTTTGAGTTTATCCCTGAAATTCTCAGTAACATAAATCTAAAACAAAGTTGACTGTATGCACTTGCTGTCTTCTCCTTTGCTATGGGTGTACAATTAATTCTGAAAATTGACACACAATACAGGTTTCTCACTAATCTACTCTTCTTGCAGATAAAGTAAATCTGTTAGTTGTGGGTGCAATTTAATATTTTTAGAGACCAATTTCTGTTCTTACTACCGTTTCTTGAAAAATATAATTACTGTGTTCCGCATAACATTGCGTTGGTCGCTATATATTTTCTTTAAAACTACGTAAAATAAGACGATAGATTCAGTTTATGTAATATCCGGAAACGTCGGAGTTTCGTTACGTCAAGGTTTTGGTATTCGAGTCTCGACCTTGGTTATTCTTAATATTACTAAAATCTTATTCAAAAATCGTTTATTAATACACAAAAAATGTCTTTGTTAACAAAAACGTTAAAAGTTTATTTCTTATCGCTTATCGTTCATGACTTCCATTTCTTTTTAGAGACTTGCCCTTGCGAAGAAAACATCACAGTTCCAGCAAGCGTTCTCAGCACTCCAGATCCCACAGCTAATTCAAACGTGGTCGCAAATGAGCTACAGAAAGTCATCTCTGATCTTGTCATAGAGTCATGCGGTTACTGCGAACAACACGGCAAAACAAAACTGGTCCACGATAACGACAGTAACTCACAAGAGATAATATTTCCAGTGACAAAGACTTCATATGGGCACAGTGCGTATAGCAAATTTATACCTGTCGTACAAGTTCCAGGAGTTGTTGTAATAACAAGGCAACAAGAACTGGGAAAGATTCTGACCGAAGTGGCGAGTGGTTCAATATTGCAAGCCTGGCCTATTATTATTATTACGTTTACGATGGCTGTTTTCGCGGGCATTACAATGTGGTTCCTTGTAAGTTAATCTGTATTTTGTGTAAATATCCCGGTGTTTGTATCTACATCCACTTTGTCGACTATGATCTTATTTCCTTTGCAACATACAAAATGTAGATAGTGCCTATTCCGCATATCACATGATCGACTTCTCGTACATTTAGGGTGTGGTACACTGCAGGACGGGGGGGGGAACAATTTACAGAGCTTTATACCCGGGGGAGGCCCCATCCCCAGGTCCTACCCCTTGCCCTTTGGTGCACCCTTTGTAATATTACCTTCCATTGATTATTGGTACCTGTCTCAGAGGCGTACAAAAGAATACTGCACACTTTTAAGTGCTGCAACTGACTCGTCTATTAGCTATTAAACGTGTAAAAATCGCTGCAACAGGAGGTTTTCTTGTAATTTCCACCGGCATAAGATGGGTATGTGAAGTTATTTTAATATCCAGAAACAAAACCTAATGACAGATTTCCCTGCCATTCCATATTTCACTAAGTTATGCTATAAGGCTACGCTTCATCACACACACAAAAAAAGCTACTTAACGATTATTAAAATTAAATTTGCCACCGTAACTAAAAAAATTCAAAAGCTGACGTTATTTAGCCAGTCACGTACAATAAGTAATAACAACTCACCATACATCCCAGTTAGGTAAGATTTATCTACCTAAGGTCTTCTAAAGGATTGCTCTCCCAAAACGTCTTTGCTGACTGTTACATGCAGTAGTGATTCTGATTGTTCATTGATTGTTTTCATATTTGCTTCACCTACAGGATTCGAAGGACAATCCTGAAAACTTTCCGC
The DNA here is from genome assembly GCA_942486035.1 of Porites lobata. Taxonomy (NCBI): domain Eukaryota; kingdom Metazoa; phylum Cnidaria; class Anthozoa; order Scleractinia; family Poritidae; genus Porites; species Porites lobata. Next base: position 1,055,619 of record CALNXK010000134.1, read on the forward strand.
ACCAGTTCCTTAAAGGAGCTGGAGAGGGATTCTGGTGGGCATTCATTTCCATGACAACAGTCGGGTAAGTTACTTGACGACTGTTGTTTACATCAACTATTGCACTGTAATGAGTCGACAAACACTTGGGTTTTATTAGTTGTTTGACACAAAATGTTTAGAAATTGGACAGAGGACTACTTCTAATAAGATCAGGAAGATTCGACTGTATTAACGGAACAACCTCAGTTTGTCGTTTTATGAATAAGTCATTTCAGTCTCGGCTTGTGCGAGCGGCTCCGAGGAAAAGCGATGTTGTACCATTACTTACAACCAGTATTGCTTGTATAGCCCTTAGAAAATTAAAGGTATATTACTAAATAGCGTAACTTGTTAAAGTTCTATGGTAACATAGCCCTTCTTGTTAGTTATCATTTCTGTTGTTTATGTTAGGTATGGAGACCTCTGTCCCAAATCAATCCCAGCAAAAGTGTTTGCAATTCTATGGTTCTTGGTTGGTCTGGTCTTGTTCGCTGTTTTTATGGGTACTTTAGCTTCTTTACTCACTGTAACCACAGTGAAGTATACAATCAGATCAACAGCTGGAACAGACACAAAAACGGTAATAACTGATTTTTCTCTTGAGTTCAAAGTCAGTGTCCCCTCAGAGCGTTTCAGTGACATCAATAACGACGGTGTGAGTTTCTTGCAAAAAAGTGTTCAAGTAAAAAAGAGTGAATGTAAAATCTTGAATACCACTTGTGACGTCATGCATCGTGCCTATATGTAAGTGCTATAAAGTGTTAAGAGTACAGATTTTAAAAGACGTCCAAGAGCACAGGCTATGAGATGAAGACACGATTTACTACAACGCTCGTAGTTCCTCAGTAGAGTCTTAAGTGAAGTTTACCTCACAAGTTAGTTATTCAATAAAGTTTACCTTACAAGATCAACAGTATTTGTATGCACAAGATAGGTGTTTGCAGGTGATTAAAGGTCGGCCTACAAAAGGAATTGAAATTGAGCTGATCGGCCCAACCTAAGTTTTAATGAATTGGAGAAAATGATTATTATGCGAACTTCGCACGTAGAGATGTGAACGAACGTACCTATTAAACAAACAAAGCTCGTTACCTTAATTATCTACTTCTTGGACATCGCAGCTGCAAACACCTTTCCAGGAAGGGATTTAGTTTTCTAATAATGAACTTACATTCGTATCCTGAAGATGGTTTTAAGAAGCCTCAGAGGCGTTATAAAATTCCTTGATTGAAAACTTAATTTCGAAAAACTAAGAAAGAACTCAATAGACCTTTTCACGGTTTTTTAAACTTTTGATATGGACAAGTTAGGAAAAATCCGTCAGCACCACTGAAAACAGCGCTTTAAGATTAGTAAAATTGCCTAGTTTGAAAGGGATTTGTTGAAAATAATAGCTCCTATAAGTCGCGAAGTTTACAGACGTTTGTATGGTGGGGAGCATATACAAACGTCTGTAAATTTTCGCAACTTTGCGGAGTTATATCTTTGCTCGCGGAAGACGTATCACTTTAAAATTTGGTAATTTTAATAGTGTTAAGGCCCTCTTTCCAGTGGTGTCGACAGATTTTCCCTAGTTTGTCCATGTCAAAAGTTGAAGAAACCGTGAAAAGGTCTATTGTGTTAGTACTGAGAACTGCCTTACAACTACCGTTTTTCTTTTTGTTTACTTCTTTTCATTTTATGACTTGAGGCTGAACTGGCCCTTCTGTAGTACCGTTACCTCGCTCTGACATTAAGTAAATTTCTGTCATCCTTCTTTCGAAGACAGGTCCTCAGTGTGACTATAGCTCTCTACCCAACAAACCGACCTCGTTTTTGTGTTGTCTTTTGGGAGAGCGCGTTCAGTAATAAAACAAACAAACAAACAAAAACTGAATGAAAGTGAAAAGAGATTCAAATGTTTTAAAAAGTTGTTTACAAAAGGGCAAGTGATGCACGCGCACTGTCATAAAACTCTAAGTCCTCGTTATTTCTTGAAAAAATATCTTCTCGTTCGTTGGAATGGAATGAATGAAACCTAAAATAGTCAATCGTCGCCAGAAGTTCAAAGTCCATCAACCAAGAGAAAAAACATGCTTGTGGTTATAAAGGTTTCAAGAATGAAATAACAAATTAAATATTACGTTTTCCCAACTACAACAGGTTGCAGTTGTAACTGATTCACCCGAAAACCGCGTTGCTCTTGGCTCTCTCAGTGGCAAGCTAACTATCGGTAAGCTTATTATACACTAAAAATGCTATATTTTCTTTCCCCATTATGTTCACATTTCTTAACATAGTTTCTTTCAGTTTCCAAAAAATTTTTACTATCTTCAACAATGTACTAAAAAAAACAATTCATATGCAACCCACCTGGGGTTTTGCTAAAAGCAGGCCCGCGGCCCATGGTCCGCGACGGCCCAGCGGCCCGCGACGTTCCAGCGGCCCGGAGGCCCGGCGGCCCGGTGGCCCAGTACTGATTTTCCACAGTCTTTTTGTCCAGCGGTAAATCCACGCGCATGCACAGATCTGCATCGGGTTTGGGCGTGCAAAATGGACGACGGTGAGTTTGAATTCATTTACCATTTTAATAATCATTTCAATCCTTTTCGATCCTTTCTTTCCTTGCATGTGGCTAAGTGTATGCTTTGTGTATGGTTTGAAAATAATTTCGATAATGAAAGTCCTTTGTCGGTTTCTGTAAAGTGACGAATGAACAGAGAATGAAAACGTTCTTATCTGAACAGCATGCAACAAACAGAAACAAGGATTCAAATGATTAAAATGGTAAACGAATTCAAACTCACCGTCGTCCATTTTGCACGCCCAAACCCGATGCAGATCTGTGCATGCCCGTGGATTTACCGCTGGAAAAAAAAAACTGTGGAAAATCAGGACTGGGCCACCGGGCCGCCGGGCCATGGGCCGCGGGCCGTGGGCCGCGGGCCACTGGGCCTTCGGGCCGCCGGGCCGCTGGGCCGTCGCGGGCCGTGGGCCGCGGGCCAGCTTTTAGCAAGACCCATGCAACCTGTACAGAGTCGAATTTCCTCACAGTGGAAACCTTGGCGCCGAGAAAGAAACCATTGTGGAAAGGTGGCTGTAATTAGAGGGTTTTATAGTACAATTTTAAAAACAATTTTACACGCGAAGTTTGCCCTTGGAGTTTCAGAACTGATCGAGAGGGCTCAGTTCGAAAATTGTAATAACAAATTACATTAAATAGTAGTTTGTCAAGAGCAGCAGCAAAACAGACAAGTTAAAAGGAATGCCAACAAGTGGAACTTCCATATTTAGGTACTGCTCTGTGACTAAATCGTGATTTTGCTCCAGCAGCAGTAACGGCCATCCAAATAGAAAAACAAGACCATCTGTTAGGGAAAATGCGAGCAGCAGAGAAGTGCAGATTAGTTCTAGGAGCAGAATTAAGTGGAAATTCAAAAAAAAAAAAACTGCCAAACCGTATCGTTATGGGAACCACAAAAACAAGCGAGAAATTCTTGACACAATATTTTACAAGGATAGTAGTTCGGCTAGTAAACTAATTTTAAGTTCAGTTATTTAGTTTTAAGATCTTTTTCTTTCAGTAATCCCTTCTTCAGTATTCGGCCAAGAAATGTCCGGTTGCTAAATTAATTGCCTTTCTACCTAACTGGGAAATATCTATTACTCTTACACCACCCCAAACTGCTAAACAAACACTATCCTCAATGGCTGACGACCAAAAGTAACAGTTTGGCTTTCATATAGATCGCGATAGCAATGCAACGCATCTCACTGTGTACTATTGATTCATTCAAGGTTCAACGTTCCCGGATATAGATCAGCTAGTGGAGGCTCTTAAGACAAAACAAATTGATGCACTCTTGGTGGACATGTATACTCCAGTTAAAAGGAAGGATTTATTTAATGGCTCCTGGTTTGAAGTTGCTGAACTCTTTGAAACAAAAATCTCTCAAGGCCTTATTCTACAAGGTAGCTCGATGTATTTGGCGGACGAGTTGTCAAAAATGATCGTCGCCAAAAATGTGCAAACGAACTATCTCCTACAAGGAAACCAAGATCAAGAAGATGACTCTAATGAGGTAATGGCATGCCACAGACTTGTCTTATAATGCCTTGTAAGAAAAATAAAGTTATTCTTCATTTCAATAAAATTTCGTCGTATCTTAAGGAGCTTTATTTTTCTCCACACAGGAAGCAGATACTGCCGAGGAGCAGGTGACATTCTTTGATCCCAGTAGCCCACACTTTACAAGCACCTTTTTCGTTAGCTTAGCTGCTCTTGGTGTGCTCTTCTGCCTTGGAGTTTTGTACCACATGACATGCTACAACAGAACAAGATTTGGAGGCGCGGGAAGTAAGTTAAGAATAGTTATTGCTTTGCGCATTTGCCAAGCTGAAGCTTGCATGTACAGTAGAACCTCGATAACTCGAACTCGGACAACTTGAATTCCCCGCTAACTCGAACTAAACTTCCTTTCCCTTGATCAAAATTTCATTGAAATTTACCCCGATAACTCGAATTCCCCGGAAAATGTTTTTCGTTTCCTTTCAGAGTTCAAATTACCAGCGTCCTACTGTACTATAAGGCTTCGGGTCTGTCTTGTTGCTCACTAGTTGAATAGTTTATTAAAAACTCTCTTGTAGTAAAAAGAACTGAATTATTGAGTACATTTTACAATCTTAAGGCAACTATTATCTAGAGTATAGTAATTTACAGTTATAACAATGAAAATAACAATTGAATCACTTAAAAAATTTAAATGTAAAGAAGTCCTCCACTCTCTTTGTCCTACAGACCTGCATGTTCCGGAAAAGATAATACTTTTGTGTTTTCTGCCTTAAGGTGTAGTTAGGCGCGTCCAGAAGTGGGCTGGGAAGTAGGTGGTGCAGAGAGTGGCTGGGGGACTTCATTTTCGCCATATATTTGTAGCACAAGAGTACTCTTCTATCATCTAACCTATCTAGTTTACCTAACTGTAAGGCATGAGCATATGACTCTGCCTCGGGGTAGATTATGTTAAGCGCCCTTTTTGGAACTCGCTCTACGGCTTCGCCAGGTAAGCAGGGATGTCCTGCCAAACTGGTACAGCATACTCTAAAACTGGCCGGACTGTGCTAAGATATATCCTCAAGATACACTAAAGCTGAGACGTTCCGTTTAGGCGCAATATTTGAACAGACCCCCGTACACGGCAGCGGAGAGAATGGCATGCAGACAACTAGTGCTTGTTACATTTCCACACCTAAGTTCTATTTTTTTTATATTCGGTATCACGTTTACAGGAATCAGACCAGACGTTCCTGACAATGAAGAAATCCAAGATGGCAACGATACCATGGAGACAGCGGTAGAGGACTTCTATGAGTCATTTATGAAAACGTACAAAGAGTTAAGACAAAAATGCAAGAATGAGTTGATACAGCTGGCAAAAGTGAAGCATAAGAGGATTTACAATTTTAGTTTTGGGGAATCTCAAGCGTAAACCTTACACTTAGCCTCCCCGCAGACGTCCTTTGGGGTTCGTTTGTCACGCATTCATTGGGGAGAAATGAATGCGTGACAAACGAACCCCAAAGGACGTCTGCGGGGAGGCTACCTTACACTCGCCTTTAAATATTCTTAATACTTAGTTATTAATAAGTTGATATCATTATATTGATATTAGTATGTGTAATCAAATGGTGACGAGTGAAATTAGGGAATAATTTCCCGCGCGTTTTGTCCAAATCCTAATAGGCGAGGGAAATTATTAGGATTTGGACAAAACGCAAGTGAAATTTTTCCCTAATTCCAGGAGTATACCATTTGATTACGTATTAATATCATGGGTGACGAATTACGTTAGCAATCTTGGATTTTTGACGTAATAAATCAAACATGAGACGCAGTTTTTCATCACCAGATGAAACACCGAGAAGAGAGTTGAAAATACGACGCGCAGCGGAGTATTTTTGACTAACTTCGAGGTGTTTCATCTGGTGATGAAACACTGTGTCGAATGTTTGATATTTCTTCTCAAACAAAATCATTTTTGAAGGAGAAATTAAGGATGCAAATACTGAGCAATTTTTCATCCGATTTCCAAACACTCATTAAACATTAATTTTCTTTGTATTTTCTTTATGAATTATTAATGAGTTTGAGAAATGTTTATCCTGGATTGTATCGATCGAGAACTCCACTCTCTCAAATGTTTAGACCTTAAATTTGGCTTATAAAGTTCAGAATTTTTCAGACATTTTCGGCAAAATACCTGTTAGAATCCTTCGCGATGTTCTCTTGTGTGTTCAGGTTTTCTAATTATAAAGTGTCTTTTTGTGCCCTGATATCTTCATTCACGGCATTTTAAAACTTCGTCGCCATCTTGACAGTGAGACGTTCTGTGAAATTACAAATTAACGCTGAAATTTCGCGCCAAAATTAAGGAGTAATTCGTCACCTATGATATTATAGTTGATATCATCGGGCAATTCTTAACGCAATTGGTGTATACGCTACGTTTCGTTTTTCGTTTTGTTTAGCACGTGATCAGAAAACAGTTGCTGTATTTCTATTATAATTGATAGTTATTTTTTAGTAACCACTGGCTGCATTCACATCTCTGTAAACATAAAGCATGAAAAAATTTTAAAACTTGTCTCAACAATGCTTAAAGAAGAGGCCCATTCAAAAAAATGTCCATGAAATCCATACAAAGTAATAGCAACCATCAGCTTCTTCATTTTTCAGACTTCAATTTAGGAAAAATTGTTCACGGGCTATACTACAACGAAATTTCAAATTGGTCTTTTGCCCTTGTTTTGTAAACTCAGTTTTATTTGTGGAAAGAGATTGTGTTTTTTGGTGTGGTGGTACCGTAAAATTCCGAAAATAAGCCCCGGGGTTTATATTTTTCAAAGGCCCTTTTTAAGGGGCTTATTTTTGGAGGGGCTTATCTACAGAGGGCAATTTGCGTTTCAAAATCGATTAGGCAAGCCTTATAGTTGGAAGTAAATTACCGTTTTGGCTTTGTTTTACTTTGTATTTGAGGGCAATTTTCCGAGTACAAGCCCCCGGGGGGCTTATATTTGAAGGGGCGATTTAACGGAGGGTTTTTTGCGTTACCGGTTTGGGGGGCTTATATTTGGAGGGGCTTATACATGAAGGGGCTTATTTTCGGAATTTTACGGTATTAGCAGTAACTTAAAACTATCAAAAGAACGACTTTCAATAAATATAAACGTTCAGTTTTACATGAAGATAGTAGCGGCTGATCCTTCTTGACCGGTTTTCACTGTTTCCATCTAAAGCAGGATTTGTCTTGGCCCTTATACTTGACTGAAATTTTTCTTCAACTGTCAAAGAATCGTAAACTTAAGATTGGTGGAGGTGACTTTTTCAAGTCACCTCCACCAATCTTAAAACTTTTCATAAGGACAAAATCTTGATGCTCAAGTAGATTTTATTTACTATTTTTATGTACCAAAATACACACAAGTTTGGATAACCGTAACTAATGCGAAGCTGTGAAACTTCCAATTTTATTTACTGCGCTTTTCACAAACATGCGAACTCAACAGTTCAAAAGCCGCCGCCTTCACAATGCTGATGCACTTTCCCGTCGACCCTGTGATGTCCGTTTTTAGTGGTGTAAGGGTTGGAAGTCACAGGAACGAGTGCCTCTTGTTGATGTGGGTGTTCAGACTGCGGTGCATGTCCAAAACAAGAACAACTAGCAAAGGACCTGTTGGTGATCGTTGTGTCACCGTCAATTTGGAACCAACCCGTACTTCCACCTTCTTGAAAAAACAGCAGCAAGCAGATTCTGATCTCAAAGTTATTAATCGTTGGAAGGAAGCCGGCGATAAAAGAAAAAACCATTGTGGGAAGATGTGTTGCCTCAGAGTGGTGCTACGAAGACCTTGTGGTCACAGTGGGACTGGTCGCCAGGTGCCATTTCGGTGGGTACTAAGAATATTCTCCTATTGGTATTTTTTCACCTTTCGAAACTTTAATTGGGAAACTCGATTCCGAAAATATTGAATATTTTCTAATGGGAGACCTTAACTGCGACATGATTGCTACTCGATATGACAATAATACATGCAAATTAATGAATATCACTGATATTTATGGTCTACAGCAACTTATCACTGAACCAACCAGAATAACTCCGACTTCTGCAACTTTGATTGATGTAATCTATACTAATTGTCCAGATAAAGTTGTGTGTTCGGGGGTTCGTCATATCAGTATTAGCGATCATAGCATAGTTTTTGCCTATCGAAAATTATCCGTGAATGGAATGTCTGGTGGGCACAATGCTATAACCTAGAGAAACTTTCGAAAATTTAATCGAATAAATTTTCGGAATGATATTGCATCTCATTGTTGGGATCACATATACAATTCAACTGATCCCAATCAAATGTGGCTACAATGGAAATGCTCGTTTCTATCTATTGTTAACAAGCATGCTCCCTTGAGGACAATGCGTGTTCGCACGCGTAGTTCCCCATGGATTACATCTGAGCTTAAGAAACGAATGCATGATCGGGATATTCTAAAGATTAAAAGCAAGTAAATCGAATGATTCAAATGACTGGTCACTTTTTTAAAAAACAACGCAATAAAGTAAATAGCGAAATCAGATTAGCCAAGCAAGCCTATTATCAAAATAGTTTTAACAAGCATACGGGCGATTCTAAAAAGACCTGGCAGACTATCAATGAACTTACTTCGCGAAAATCTGGGAAAAAATCGGTGACATCTCTGAAAGTAAATGGAGTATCAATAACAAATCCAACTGTGCTGTCGAACCAATTTAATAATCACTTTGCTACTATCGGTCCAGAACTTGCTAGCAATATTGATTCCTCAAATAGTGATGGTTATCAAAAGTACCTCACTGGCACAGATAAACGGTTTCAGCTCCATCCGACCAGTACAAATAAAGTTCTCTCACTTTTGAATCGTCTAAACAAGTCAAAGGCAGCTGGCCTTGACAAGATATCTGCTAGGCTCATTCGGGAATGTGCAGATCTCATTTGCATTCCTATCCGTGATATTTTTAACCAGTCAATAAGTCAAGGCATATTTCCGGATGACTGGAAATGCGCAAAGGTCACCCCACTTTTTAAACAAGGCGATCGGGACGACTTAAACAATTATCGTCCAATTTCGGTGATCTCAGTTATGGCCAAGGTCTTTGAAAGAATCGTCTATGATCAATTATATGCCTACCTAGAAGAGCACAATATAATCTGTAAATATCAATCAGGCTTTCGCGCTATTCACTCAACTGTCACGGCTCTCCTTGAGGCCACGGACACTTGGGCGTACAATATTGACCGCGGTAAAATCAACGCCGTTGTTTTCTTAGATCTCAAAAGGCCTTCGACACAGTTGACCATGAGATCCTTTTATCAAAATTAAGCAATTACGGCATATATGGTAACGCGCACCAATGGTTTAAGTCGTATTTAGAGAATCGTACTCAAATGTGCTCCATCAACGGATCGCTCTCTCAAAGCTGTTTATTAAGTTGTGGTGTACCCCAGGGGACGATTTTAGGTCCATTATTATTTCTGTTATACATCAACGATCTTCCAAACTGTCTTTCAAACTGTGAGCCGAGGATGTACGCTGATGACACCCACCTTACGTACGCAGGTGATAATGCAGACAATATTCAGTTGCATCTAAATCAAGATTTAGAAAATGTTCACAATTGGCTGAGAGCAAACAAACTTACTCTAAATATGACTAAAACCGAATTTATGCTTATCGGATCTAGGCAGAGGCTAAGTACTCTCACAGAGTCCCCGACATTTGCAATTAATGATTTTGAAGTTAGCCAGGTCACTACTGCAAAATCACTTGGAGTGACCATCGATGACAGACTTGATTGGAGTGGCCATATCGAGAAAGTAACAAAGAAAGTCGCTTCTGGTATTGGGGCCATAAAACGAATAAGGCACCTTGTCCCTCAGGCGACCTTACAACTAATATATCAAGCTTTAATACAGCCACACTTTGATTATTGCAACATTGTTTGGGGAAACTGTGGGATAACCTTGCGGAATAAGGTTCAAAAGCTACAAAACAGAGCAGCCCGTGTTTTGACCTACTCAAGCTATGACGTTGATGCTGGTCACCTTTTCAAACTTCTAGGGTGGAAAAACCTAGCTTGCCAGCAACAATTTCAAAGAGCTACGATGGTTTACAGGTCTCTGCACGGGTTGGCTCCAAACTATCTTAGTTCTAAATTTGAAAGGCGAGAAGTCGCATATAACCTAAGGGACTCTGAAAATAAACTCAATATTCCATTACCGCGCACAAACTATTACAAAAACAGCTTCAGCTATAGTGGCGCCATTCTCTGGAACAGTCTTCCTTGTAACTTAAGGGAAGCAGAGTCCCTTGGGCAATTTAAACGATTACTCAAAGAACTGTAAGGCACGGCATTCGTGGAAAGCAGCTTTTTTATTTAAATATTTTTATTATATTAGTATTAGGCATTTTTAAAGCTGACGAATTCTGTACCGTGAATAAATAAAGATTATCTATCTATCTATCTATCTATCTATCTATCTATCTATCTATCTATCTATCTATCTATCTATCTATCTAATAGACCGGGAAGGAAACGTTGTGCCCCTTCAAAGCAGTATGAAGTGGGAGCTCACATGAAACGATTCGCGATTGACATTCTTGGCCCATTGCCAGAATCCCCGCGGAAGAAAACGTTTATGCTGGTGGTTAGTGACTATTTCACTAAACGGACTCAGACTGGTTACCCAATACCAAACCAGGAGGCCATCACTGTTGCTGAGAAGTTATGTTGAACGAGTTTATTTGTCGTTCCGGTGTACCTACTCAACTTCATAGCGACCAAGGAACTAACTTCGAATCAAAGGTGTTTGTTGAAGTCTGCAGGTTGTTAGACATTGAGAAGCCTGGCGTTACTCCACTGCAAGCGTTTCAGCAGGACTCTCATTTAAGTGTTACGTGGGAAGATCCAGCAGGACTTAGCAGATTGGGATACACAGCTTGCAGCTTGCATGATAGCCTATGTTTAGGTGCTGTTCATGAGTCAGCAGGGGTCTCCCCTTACCTCTTAATGCTGGGTAGGGAATTACGTGTATATCATGATTTACACACTCAGTGATCTTGGTGATTTAAGCAATCTGATTGGTCCGCTATCTCGGACTATTCAACAATATTCACCTCCTAGCGAGTGGATAATGTGTGAGCTCGGTTTTTTTCACATTTTCTTAGTGAAAGATCTTTTAAAAGTCGACAAAATCCTAGGGTTAACTTTTTTTCAGGCAAGAAAAGACTTCGAAAGATTCAAAACGGCGTTTTTCCATTTACTGTTGTTGAGTTTTGTGGTCGATTGATTGTTTACAACTCCTGTTTATTCGCCTAGAAGAGGCCGTTTCGTGAACTCAGCGTTTCCTGACAAGAAAAATTTGACCCAAAAACGAAGTTTATTTATGACAAACAAATTTGAAAGCAAATGTAAGCAGAAATTCTACGTTTCAAGTAAACGCGAGAAAGAATGCTACATGAAGACGACGTCTTACCTCGAGGAACCGAATCGCTATTTTTGTCAGCTCTTCATGCGAATAACGACACAACAAACCTTTTCGGCCATAAACTTGGCGAGTCAACAGAAAAGAACAAAGCTCTTCTTTTCTTCTCAGGTAAGGAAACAATTCAAACTTTTAGCGGTTCCATTTAAGTCATTACGCTGTTGTTTGCGAAGTGATAAACTTTTGAATTGCCATGTTTGAAAATTCTACAAAGATCTGTCTATCTATCTATCGTGTGTCTAGCTGACCTGATCTGTCAATCAAATCGTACTTTTTAATGGTTTCCTCCCTGATTTTGTTGAGATCACTTCGTGTGTATATACTAAAACAATTATTCTTTTCAATCTCGGCGAATAGTGGTTTTAGGAATATTTACCTCGCCACTTCGTGGCTCGGTAAATATTTTGCCACTATTCATCTCGATTTCAAAGAATAATTGTTAAGTATTACCTCTCCATACGGACTGTGCTCAAACTGTTCGCAAGAGAATGCGCATAATTTGGCCAGACGTCATTTGAACAAGGCATCTGTACCACAGAAGCGGAATTACAATAAACGGCTTGCTGGTAGACTATTCGTTATCGGTGATTCTCTTTGGCTGCATAACGTTCGGAGGAAGAAGGGTAAAAACGCCAAACTTGATTGTCCTTCGGAATAACCCTATGTTGTAATATCAGTGCTATCGGAGGTGGTGTATCGTATCCAGAAGAGGCGAAAGGCCCAGCCCAAGGTCGACCATTCAGACAGATTAAAGCCTTATCTGGGACCGCCACTGGAGAGATGGATTTTCAAAGAGGCAGACGCAGTTATCGAGCCCGAGACGAGGGGAGAGAGACTTCAGATGTGTATTCGTCAGTTTGTCGACGACGGACAGTTAGTTCCGTCGACGAGAGAGAGGGAGTTGAACTTGACGAAACACAATCTACGGAATTGAAGAAGACAAGGGCGATGTTTCCCCGAGAAATCGGGATGCTGATTGAATTGGGGATGATAACGGTGTTAAGCCCGCCTAATAATGTAAGGGAACCTGAACCTCGAGCAGAATTGCCAACTTCTGTTGTAGATGACCATAACTGGGATGGTGTTGGCCGTCAAACAGTTAAATCGACTATAGACTGGGAGGGATTCCAGTGTTTGTAAGAGACCTTCAAAGCAGCGAAAGCCACCAAGTCGATACGGAGGGGCTGATGAGCATTGTAGGACAGTCAAAGCAGCTAGACAAGAGCAAATGCCATTCATTTGCTGAGAACCGCAGACATTTGGCATGTTGATAAAGTGTCATTAATTAGAGACTCTTAGTCGGTTGATTTTAATTGATGATCTTTTCGGATCAGTATATAATGGACCAGCACTGGGAGAGTACTTAAATAAGGGGGTGGGGGTAGTGTAGCGTTAGGTGAACCGCCTGTACCCCTCTGAGTAAGTCACATGATATATGGCGTAATAATTATTTGCCAAGTAGATACCCTGAAAAACACTGTATCTGGTATCAAATTAAAAATGTGTTGTTCATTATGTTTAATGCCGTGTTTAACCGATAAATATTCCGTTACAGCCAAAACGTGGCGAGCCGCTTACGTGAGAAACAAACAGCTCGGGCCTGTCCATGATTCTCATAAAAGTTTGAACTTCCCATAATAACACTTGGAAGAGTATAGGGATTACAGTTTGAAAATCATGTCAGGTAGTTGATTTACCAAAGCTATCAAGCTCCTTTATCGAAAAAGATTGGGTAAATCAATCCATAGATCAACTACGGACAATGAAAAGCAGCAAGTAGCAACTTGAAGAAGTCACAACTATTCATGTCAACAAATATCTAAAAATCGGGAGAAACTTCACACCACCATTATTCAAATGCCTCTAACTATAAAAAAAAATATCACCCCAGTTAAGTTTGGTCGAAATCACTAGAAAACAAGCTGAAAAACAGTTTAAAACAAAAATGCCAATAATTTCCTCGAAAAAATCCGCAGGCTAAGGTTGAAATGTCAAACTATTCAGACCGGGCTGGACTTTAACCCCCCACCCCTCCTGTACTGTTTGACGGCGTTTGGTTTTCTTTCTGTGTCTTTACCAACTACCCCATTAGGATATCTGTATGGGTAAAAACAACAACATGCAATTTATACCCCTGAGCGAGACGTCGAGTATCTCTCTTATAAAGGAGTGCCCCCTCGATCCCCCAACCCAGACTTTATATAACCTTGGCCGAGTTTTATCTCATTTTCATTTTCTTGACATTGTTTTCATTATGCGAGCCTACAGTAACTGACCGATCATGACCGATACAAGAAAAGGATTTTTAATGCGATAAAGAAAAAAGAGACAAGCCGATTAAATTTTGTCACGCGTTTTGGCTTAGCACGAAGGGAGATCAACATGTTTTAATTCAATTATAAATATGCTTGCCATACAGACGTTTTTTGGAGAGCAGTTGCGAGTGAACTAGCACTGCAGAAGTTACCTGCAAAGTATCCTGTTTGTGAGTCTGCCATGACACACCGGTTTTTCGTTATCGACAGACCATATTTACGATTAGGACAGAAGTGCGTTTTAAGGCAGTGAGTTCCAACTGATCAGCACAGTCATCAGTGCTCAGATCTCCTAGTCTTTGATAACATTTTCATCCGGATTACAGTGGATAGCAAAGCTTCTTAGCAATTTTAAATCACGCTATCCTTGATCCAGACAGGTTTTGTCTAAAGCAGAATTAAGAGACTGAATATTGTTTCAGGGCATATAGTAAAATGTAAGGAGGCGTTTATTGGACTATACAGTGCATTCATGGACCTCTAAAAATATAGTTGAACTTTTCTTGTTATTTTCATTTCTTATCAGTCAACACTGCTACTTCCTGCCTCTGCAATAGCAAAAATTCAGATGAGATAACGAGATCTTTAACGGTGATATTCTCTGCAGGTTCAAGAAATGGGCTGGCAACCCACATAATACGTCAACTGCCAGAGATCTTAAGAGCACAGATTTCAGAAAAAATGATGTTGATATAAAGCAAACGCATCAAAAAACAAATCTTATAAAATTTGATTAGCTCTCTATAAACACGCCCCCTGCTATATAATTTGGCGTTTTTTAAAATGCTTTTACAGTTTTTCCATGTGGCGAATATGAAACGTCATGATATAAATTTCATCTTGGAATGTTATTTTTTTACGACCTCGATGGAGGTGGGTGGGAAAAGAGGTCAGAGATTAACATGCAGACAATCGAAACCCTTGTGTTGAAGAGACCGTACAATCAACAATTTCATTGTATCACTTTCTTGTTTTTGCTTCTACTTGCTTTATTATCTACACCTTTTTAAAGTCACGTTCTTGTCTAATCTCTCGAGTAATGTACCAGTATCTAAAACGACACCTATACACTATACTGATCAACGATATTCGAAATAATATATATTCTTTTCTATCTCACGGCGCGACGCTTTGGACAGGATCAATATAGGTAAAAATTTATCTTTTTGACATATCTTTCAATTATATCTTCAAATTTTCGCGTAGCAATATATTGAAGTTCAAATGAATGAAACAGATTAATTAGGCCACACATTGATTGATGAACATTCTAAGGACTTCCTATCTGCGCGTAAAAATTTTCAGTAAATCCAAACTCTCACGAATTTATATTCTGACCAACCGCAAAGTTAAATCATGATGATTGAAGTAACATACAATACACCACTGAATAAACATAATGAAATCACCGCGTCCGGGGAGTTTATATAATAAAACAGTCCTTTAAAATAGCTGTTTACACAGCACAATGGCGAGGTCAAAACGATATTTGTCACAACTCGTTTAGAATCTGACCAGTAAAACATGTTAAAACTCTCTGAAATAATCTATAGAGCCCTTCTCGCAATTCTGAACTCATGACGTAGACAGCTATGGGGTTAAAAGCGCTGTTACTGAAGAAAAGTGCTACACAAAATGCAGACAGTCCATGTTTGATGTTTATGCTACCAAACTCATTTGCCAACGCTAGAATGGCGAGGGGCATCATGCATACCCAGAACACAATAACAATTAGCAGAAGCATTTTGATGAGTTTGGCATTTTGTTGCAAGCAAATCATGTCCCTGCGAAATGTCAAGCTGTTACTACTGATGGAGTTTGTTCTTGCACGGATTCGTGAGCTTTGCTTCCTCATTGTTGAAACAATCGCAGCATACCCAGCTGCAGTTATGAGCAACGGTACGATTACAAGAGTGACGATGAAACAAGTGTGGAGGCGTCTTTGCAGGACACCGGGCCATTTCAGAAGACATTTTAGGTCACTGTCCATCTTTTCTACCTCCATAAGAAACGACACTGGCAAACCGACGGCCAAGTAGGCTACAATCCAGACCAACACAATGACTATTTTGGCTTTCTTCTCGGTCAACCTTGGCTTAAACGGACGGCAAATCACCCGAAACCTCTCGATGGTTATAATTGTGAGTGTAAATATTGACACGCAAAAAAACACTTCATTCAAGGGAACAAATAGCTGGCACGTCAATTTATTGAATGGCCACGAAAAATAGTCTCTGATGTACTCCGCTGGAAGAGAGATCAGCAAAATCCCAAGATCGCTAAATGCCAAGTTTACAATGAACCAGTTGATTGTAGAAGACATTTCTTTTCGGCACCACACCGTCAAGATTATGTAGATATTGCCGATCACCCCGAGAGTGAATACGAAAGAATACCATGCACTTTGTAGGGACAATAATGTTGGGTTGATGTAGGGATCGGCGGAAAACTCATTGCGTACTTGACCTGAGCCTAAATCAACTGATTCTTCTTCCATGGCTACAAGGTTCTTGGTAGTCTTCGTGTCAACGAATCCCTCTACTAAGCCGGCATGTTCGATCCATCAAGTAGCCATCAGTTTGGTGTAAGTTGATCAAGTTGTGTTTACCTTACTTTTTTCCGTAAAAGAAACCGCTTCCGAACCATGAACAAAATAAGGTTGACCACAGCGTCTGAGATCGTAAAATAAATTGGACTTTCTGAGGCTTGTAGACTTCTCTTGGCGCATAAAAGGGGGGACGTCGCGAAGGAAGACGAAAATAGAGTCGAATAGAGAATCAGATGGATTGTAACCGACCATAAAAATGTAGCCTGATAATGGTTATTCAGGTTTGTATCACTAAGCCTATGGAATTTTTGATCTCATGGCCTTGTGATGATATTCTTTAAACTAAGTCAAATAAGATACGTCGGGACGGTTTGCTTCGTTGTGTGTTATCTCATGCGCTTTTAACGTTCGCTCGTTAAGATTGTGCTAAACTTCATGAGGTGGGTAATCTAACACCTTATGCCCGTGTTTTTTTTCCTAGAGCCCCTGCTATTTGTTTATTCGCTGATGACAGATGTTTAACGGAAACGAAGTCCACTCCTACTACTGCATCATTAGCCAACTTAACTGATTGGAAGTACATCCTGTTCTATAAAATGAAGCGCCTACTCGTACCCTACTTTGTAGCCTGTTTCTTTGTATAAAAGCTGGTCAAGTCATTACAAATAGGTCAAATAGACTAGCCTGCCAATTTCACCCGCCTTGCTCTATTTCCTTCTGAAGTTCGTTATTTAATTGGGATTGATCTGCTGTCCATATTTCTGGATCGAGTGTCAGCAACATTTTAGCAAGGTGTCCACAGGGCTAGAGTAGACTGTAAAATGCCGAAAATGTAACAGACTCGCACAGGCCCAATTGTCTTGTGAGCGAACCAATTGGCAATTTTTCGATACCCTCTCTTTCGTCAAGCATCTAATAATGATATCATTATCATAAGTGCACTTGTGTCTCGACGACTCTTCCAGAACATCACAGGCGTCAATTTCAGCATTATTTCAGCCACTTTTGGCTACGATGGGGCTGTTATTTTCTTTTCATTATTTTTTTTGGTCTTCTGGGCCCAAGACTCTTGAAAAAGTACCCAGGGGGTCCTGCTCGAGTGCTGACATTTTATATATCAGGGGCACCCAAAATAACTGTAGGTTCGAAGGAGCAAATCAGTATTGCCTAGAAATTCTAAAGCTCGTGAAAGACACAATTTCAAGATCACTTTTCCACTCGTCTAAGAGAGTCGGAGTTTTTCTGAACCCTGAACTTACCTAAGATTAGGAGGTTGGGTTTTTCATTTCTTTATCACGACCTACGACATTGCGATTAATATATTGTTTCAAAAAAGGTGTCTTGAAAAATTTGGTACAAAGACAAAATGTCCCCTAGAATCTTCTAACAGTGAAACGCACGGCCCTTGACTGAACCCATCAGGGTAGCTAACAGTTCGGATGAGACGAAAAAGTCATATGAAAAAATAAATAGCTTGTACGGCAACTGGCAAAATTAACCAAACTGCCTTTTTAATACAGTCTAACCTCCCGTAAGCGACCACCCAAAATGCAAAGACTTAGTGGTCGCTTACGGGAGGTGGTCGCTTACAAGAATCGAACCACAGGGGGCCTCTTCCAAGAAGAGGTCGGAGCACATTTACTTTATGGAAGATAATTTATTGCATACAATTTCTAATTTACGCGTTGTGCAGTTCCATGTTGTTACTAAAGTTCTTCGTATATTCTAAGTGTCAAGTGGTCGCTTACAATAGGTTAAAAACAATAGAAAATCATTCAACTTTCAGGCCCAAAAAGTGGTCGCGGTCGCTTACGGGAGATGGTCGTTTACAAGAGATTGCAACTGTAAGGCTTTGACTGGGAAAGTTTCGGTGTTAAAGATTGGGGGTCGCTTATGGAAGGTGGTCGCTGACGTGAGGAGGAGGTTCGTCTGTAGCTTGCCTCACAGACACCTTAAACCTTCCATGCAAATGGTCAAGAGATGTGTGGGCCGGCTGCACAACGCAGGCTACTGGCCTTTTTAATTAACCATGGGGAAAACCATTTGAGACACTTCTGACGTTGGAAACATTCGGTCACTGAGTCCCACTGATCAGTTAATGACATGTGAATGGTTTACCACGCAGTTTTGACACGCATTTTACTGGTAGCCCATGCTAAAAACTTTAGAATATTCTATGTCACAACCTCACCCTTACGGCAGCGAATGTAAATTTGTTTCATTCACATGAACGCTCTGTGACTTCAGTTTTTGCCTCACTTTTGTATCAGATTTTTCCGAGGCAAGTGGATGCCCTATAGTAATACGACCTCAGTCGACAAACAATTTTCAAATTATAAGGCTGAAAGCATGAAAGGAGCTTGAAAGAAGACATGTTTTTATAGCAACTAAACAGCCCTTGAACAGAAAGCCCTAGCGGGCAGATCAGAAATTGCTGAAAATGATACCAAGCAAATGCCAGATGTATGACTTATTCAACGGGTAACCAGTAAAATTTATCTACTTTTTCTATTAACACAGATTCTTAAAAGATAACAATGAAAGCGGGCGGTGACTGGTCTCTTATTAATTTTGCCTGTATCTGTCCATCTGTTACTGTCCAGGAAAACAGTAATTTCATTTCTATTTACTTGGAACCCTATTTTTATTCTATTTGTTTACCGACGTTAAAATAAACCTTGAGAAGAAAAACCCTTTGAATGGTAAGGAAACGACAGATTCCTGTTTGTGTTCATCGCCTGAGCACTATCGATTAACTCCCAATGACAAAGAGGCACTGTTTTTGACCTCTGTTCGTACCTGCTTATCGTATCCTGTTGCGTGAAATAACTTTTTAAAACTCCTTAGAACAATAAACAAAGGTTGATTTTTGCTGACCTCTTGACTGGAGAGGCAAAAGCAGAAGTTAAATGCTTTAAATACGGCCATTTATAAAGATAATACTATGTTTGCCTTATTGGAGTTTATCTTTATACCTTAAGGCGTTTTAACAACAAAGATTAACTAAAATAAACATGTATCATCAATCTTAAGAACCCAATCTTGACTGGCTGATTTTTTCTCCCCTCCCTCTCTCCCATTTCCTTCTTTAGCCCTAGCAGCTACCCTAAAAGTTGCTATTTCTACTCTTCCCAATCTCCATTTTTTTTCAACACTACGAACATAAACAAGCAGCTTTCGCCCGCCCAAAATAGGCCTGCACTGCAGGCTAATTTTATGCGTGCGGCTGATCGTTTTTCAGTTTTCTTCTATAAAGATGCAAAAATGTTGCCGCACTAAGTAAATGATGATAAGTCTTGATAATAATGCTAATACTGTACTTGAATCAAAGATAAAATTTGGGCACACGTACTGAAATGAGTGGATATGGAAGTATTTATGACAAGTTATATTTCAGTGGCGGATCCAGGGGAGGGGCCCAGGGGGACCAGCTTTCCTTATCTCAGGGTTTCGAAGACCGTCCGCCCCCCCCCCACCTTATCTGAACGTCTGGATCGGCCGCTGTATTTGGTCAGAAACCTGGTAACAGTAGGCTCTGCAAGGAAGAAAGTCGTCTCAATTCGACCTTATTTAGGGTTACAAAGCAGAATCCTCACCAAACAGCTGAGCGCTTGGATCAATAAATTTTACGGTTGCTTTGACCTCTAGATTTTTTTCCAAAGCACGTGTGACAGGTTCTCTCGTACTCAAATGCTCATTGTTTATAAGACTAGTTGTTGGGACTGCCAGGATTTCTACGTACCGGAGGTAAAAACTAAACGTGGTTGGTTAACGTGACGGAAAACTGAACACTTCACAGCCATTACGAGTAGCAGTCATTCATCTCTATTGTAGACAATGTCACGTCAACCGGTTACAACTTCAAATGGGACCATTTCGGAATTTTGGCAAGAGGACGGTCGGACAACCATTGCAAGATACAAAGAGGACTCTGCTGACCTTCCCTAAATGAAATGTCAGCAGTGAAAAACTTCACCATTACGTATTTTGCATGCTTTGTTTATATGCAAATCAGTTCCTAGCAAATGTAATCTATTGCAGTTTCTTTAACTAGTTACTTACTCTGCATTTCAATTTCTGTTGTTATTCAATGATTACTTCTGAAGATGAATGTTTGAACACGCGAAACGTCAAGTTTAAGTTTTATTTCTTTCCAAAAATGCGTTACAAATTCCTTATGTTTATCACCACAGTTAACTTTTTGTTTCTTCTTAGGCTCCTGGTTCAGTATAATTACTCAGCTGATCATTCAGATTTGGAAGCTCTGACTGGTCCAAAACACTACCTCAAATCCTTCCATTACCCATGGCAGGAGCCGCGAATTTGTGGTGAGAAAGGTTTTTTTTTTTTGGCTTTTCTCGTTTTCCTATTGATCTCGTACTGGGGATCCTGTGCTCCTGTCAAACTTTATCGCGGAGGGACTGGACTTGCTTGTAGATCTATTAAAGATGGCGGCTGAGATGGCGGAGAGTCTCAAGACTTACTTGTAAAGACTTACGTTCTGCAGGTAACAATGAATGACAATAAGCCGGTGAATCAAGGATCCAAAAAACTGAAATATAAAAGGAAGCGAGAAGGAGAGGTTTATACTGGATCAAAGCAGTTACGTTCTGAAGGTTTTTCTTGGTGGACTTCGTTGCTTCTGGGAACAGACTGCACTGTACAAAGAGACTCTACTCTACCAAGATTGTCTACTGCTGAATGTGAACTTAAGCAGCCTGAAAATAGCTTGTGTACAGAAGAAAACTAGAATCAAGACTTCCAACCTCCCTTTTGAAAAAGGAGATTGGTCGGAAATTATTATCATTTGACGCGACAGTTTCTTGACTCGGATTTTCGTGTACTGTGACTAAGCTCTGGTAAAACTCTTGTACAGTTTAACTTTAGCCAGAAAGCTAACCATCTTAGTTTATGATACTTCATGATAGCGTTTTTCACCACACGATGATTACAAGAAAACCGGTAGTTTATTTTTGACGTAAAATATCATTTTTATTGGAAGCACTACAGTGTTTACGATTATACAGTGCGTTTGTTACAATGGCTGCAAATGGAGAACATTCAAGTGAGAACAAAAAAGGTATCTCTGTAAGTCTCCCTGAACCGCCCGAAAAACCACTTGACAGTGACTGCTGTGGTACTGGATGCATTCCTTGTGTTTTTGACATTTATGAGGAGGAAGTGAAAAAATGGAAAGTTGAATGTTACAAAATAAAAACTGGGAAAAATAGTGATGCGCAACTTGGAGATTGTGATGAAGCACTTTGTACCTCAGAGTTTCGATCCTTTGTACTGGAGTCTATTACTAAACTTACTGGCGATTCCTGCATATACAGGTTTAACATTCCAGGAAACAAGAAGCTTGGGATGAAGATTGGACAACATCTGATAATGAGGTATGAAAGAATGATAGATTTTCTGCTTGGTAATTATTTTGATAATATGAGGTGATTCTTAATTTCTGTACAAACTGATGGTCATCATAATATAGCCATTTCAGACTTGCCAAGTCTCACCACTTTGTCATGAGTCTCACAATTTCACAACCAATCACACGCCCTCACGAGTTAGCAACTGATTTCTTACACATTCTTGAAAATTCAAACTCCAAAATATTTTTGAAGCTGTAGGGTTCATTTCCAAGCTAGATATCAATAAATAGTCAGCTCAATACAAAGAAAACCTTTAGTAGTCGCATTAATTTGATTACATTCTTTTAGCCTACCGCAAGTTGTCCTTGCCACCAACTGCACAGACTTACTGTTTCTCATGTTTCAAGATGGTCGCCAGCAAAACATAGAAATTACAAAACCTAAATTGTAAAATGGATCGTTACATGTATGTGCACACAGCTCCTGCTTTAAAGTGATATGTGACTTCCAATACCCATAGCCGGGTGTGTTCCTTTGAGATGATCCGGATCAGGATCAGTGATCCGAGATCATTCGGATCATGGTAGATCAAATGAACCGATGAATCCATTCTGGACAAGGATTCATCGGTTCATCTGATCTACCTAGACTTTCAAAAAAGTCCTTAGTCGGATTTCATATGGCGCGGGACGAAGGACTTTTCATACTTGATTGGCGCCAATTTTACCGACCCAAAAACGGGTCGGTATGCTTGGACCAATCAGAGTAGCTCCCAACGACCCTTGGGGATAAAGCTGTCAATCACAAGTACTGAAACGTGACTTGCAGTTTAAAAACAAACATGGGGTCGATTGCGAAGTGGAAGGTGTTGACCGGCCAAACACGACTCATAAGCTCGTGATAGTGTGATACGTGACCTTATAGTTTTGCTCCAACGAGGATATCTCCCAGTGATTTTGCTCTTTTATATGAAATGATGGGAGGCTCGTTGTATATCTCTGTCAGTAGTGGTTGATCTTGAATTAAGTGCCATTTGCTCACTAAAATGTTCTACAAAGCGGGGTGGTATGTGGTAACGAAAGGCAGAATTTTCTTTCGCACTTCATTGTTCCTTTGTAAAGTTGACTTCCGTTTGGTAAACTTAACCTATAAGATTGTGAGGGTAACGCTGCCAGGATACTATTCGATCGTCGTCTGCTCTAGCGCGAAGGCGTTTTTTGAAGTTGTAGATGTTTTCATAGATGTTTTTAGCTGAGGAGTTAGTTCTCAGAAGTCTAAGGGCTTCGCCCTTTATGAGACCTTTTCTGACTCCGTGAGGGTTACAGGAAGAGAAATGCGTGTATTGAAAAGTCTCTGCAGGCTAAAAAATGTGTGCGGATGTCAAGGATTCCTTGGTTGTGAAATCTCCTTTCCCAGTATTGACTCGAGATTCAAACAAGGTTTTGTTTTTTTTCCAGCCCCTTGAGCTCGTCAACTTTCGCACAAAGTAAACAAATTTGCTCCTTCGATGATGGAGATACACACACACGTTCAATAGATTTAGTCGGAGTGGAATCAGCACATTCTGCCGTTGAAGTCAAGGACTCGCAAAGGAAACCTGAAACCCCAAATGCGAGTCACGCCACTCCCCATTTTTGGCGCGAAATGCAAATGGAAACCCATCAAGCGAGACAAGTCGAACCCTCGCGACTTCGTCGCTCGCGGTCGGCTGCTTCGTGGCCAAACAAGGCTCGCTTTGCTCGCCAAGAGGTCAACTTGTAGCAAGTCTACTGATCTACCTTGATCCAAGTGATCTCAGGTCAGTGATCCTGATCTGGATCATCCCAAAGGAATGCACCCATAATCTCCGCTGGAAATCCTACCACTTGCAAAATTGGGACATCTCATTATTTTTTTACCCATTTCTCACTACCTTTTCCACCTCTAGGTTCAGAATCTCTCATTTTTTGCCTTTTTGGGGTCGGCAGGTCTGCCATTTGAAGGTTGAAACATTTGCAGATGTTGTAGCAAAGATGGCAATTTCATTTTCAGTTGCAGATATTTATTTTACTAGGATTGAAACCATTCTCCATGTGAATGTTAATATTATTGTACAGTAGCATTCACAATATTATTCCACTTGCATCTCCTTCACTGTACCATGTTATTGTGACATGCATTGCTTGCCATGAATGAATCAGTGAAAGGGCAATTTTTAGGAATCATGAATAATAATATTATTATTGGCTATCCATCCTGTACAAATGCAATTTATTATTGTTTTCTCACAAAATAGATTAAACAAATGAATAAAAAAATATATTAAATGTAGATATAGCTTAATGGCTCCAGGGTAATCATTTAAATTGAATGCAAACCCAAGGCTGCGTTCTAGCATTGTCTTTTGGCCCCTGGAGCCTTCCTTTTGTTCTTGGGCAACTAGGTAATCATAGTTTTTTCATAGACATCTTATGCTGGATACCATGGAACCCAAAACAGAATGCATTTCATATTATTAAAACCCAAATGTTATTGAGCCTAATTCTAATATCATGTTGTATAATATGCATCTTTTCAAAAAGGATGCA
>CALNXK010000134.1:1085000-1135000 GCA_942486035.1 Porites lobata
AATGTCAAAATATTAAAGATAATTCTCAGGTAAAATAATGTCAACTGGAGTATTTTTGAAGAAGGAGGAATATAAAAGATGAAGCTTCTTCAGTGTACTGGGAAAAACGGGTGAAAGTCGGTGAAGCTCGTCACGTGTATATTACCGGAAGTAGACCCTTGGCACACTCCTATAAGCAAATGAGATTAGTTGAAGTGAACGGATCCACGAGCAAGCAACTTTGCTTTGTTGACAGTTAAACTACCGAGCTTTATTTTATAGACGGCTTTTTTAAGGTCCAGGGTTCTCAAAATTTTTAACAAACATGAGATGTTAACTTGAAAACATTCAGGGAGAAAACAGAGGGATGAAGAAATTACCAGAAAGCTGTCACGCACCTCCAAGGCACACATTCCAGCGGACTTCATGACTACGGTAACATAGGTGATAAGACGGCAAAATGAAACAACTTGGAGCTTAAAGTACAACAGATACAGGTTAAGGTGAGCTTTTTAAAAAAATTGTTCTACATATCAAGGCTACCAGCGTTCTAAACGGAAACCTAAAGTCAAATTGTTGGTGATCGTCGTGTGACTCACGTGTTGGATGCCGTTATTTTATGTTGTCTGTAACACGAATTTGAAATAATTTCTGAGAAGCTCAAAATGATTTCCCCAAAATAATTTTAACATAACACAATAGTTTGATGCTTGTAGAGTTTTCCCTTTCAATCTTGAAAAATTCTGATCAAAGGCACATGACGAAAATCGTCGCTTTTTTCAACTACCTTCCGTGGTTGAACATCAGGTAGACATACGCTTTAGCTTTTTTATAATTACTCAGAGTGTTGTAATGCTAAAAATATTATATATTTTGGTCAACGACGAGTTGTACTTACAAGTTTAGCAACAAGCTTTTTTTCTAGCGCGGTGGTTTTGAAATGCAAGTCGAGCGAATCATAGTGAATTTCAACCCTGTTTTCGGCTTGCGAAATCGACGGCGGGGCTTGAAACGGTTTTCTTGTTTTTCTCGGAAACGAACAGATCTTTCGAAGAAAAAACTACCTGGCGTTTGTACACTTACTAAAGTCTATCAGTATGCAAAAGAAGAGCGATTTTTATTTTTTGAGCCTTGCCGCACTTCGGTCGATATTTGCATGGAGTTGCTCATAAAATCTCACGAAGTCTTACGAAATCTTTCCCAGCCAAAGCCAGGCCGGCCAAGACCAAGGCTTCCGTATAGTCTGCCCGGCCAAATATTATTTTTAGAGCTTTCCGCTGAAACTTAAAAAATCTTACTCAGATTCTTAAAAGAATCTTACGACATTATACCCAGAATTGTACAAAATCTTTCGAAATCTTAACCAGAACCTTATACAGTCTTACAAAATCTTACTGTTATGATATCTTACCTATATGGTGTAAAAATCCAAAGAAATCTAACCGAGAATCCTGTAAATTCTTCTGAGTTCTCACCCAGAATCGTGTAAAGTCTTGTGGAATCTTTCTCGAAACACATTAAGTCTTTGGAAGAAACAGAAGTAAAATCTTACGAAATCTTACGTGGAATCTTACGCAGACTTTAACAAAAACCTATGATACTGTCCAGGAAATAACAAGCTGCGAAATGCAGAATCTTCCAATATTGCGTTAATACTACTTGTTGTTTTGTCGGAATACTACGCAGTCTCGTGTTCACTCTTGCAGGATATGGTTGTGCCAGCCATGTAGTGGACATGTCTTTAATAAAAATGGCGAAAACCACTTTTACTCTCAATTCCGTCAGCTTATTTGTTAACCAGACGCTCTCTGTTTTGTAAAATTTAAAGAGGTGCTCTCTCTGTTATTTTCAGTACCGTCGAATTGGCATGTTAGCAGCAGGAACTGGAATTGCCCCAATGCTTCAAGTGATTCAAGGAATTGTGGACAATGAGGAGGATGAAACGTTTATCCACTTGGTCTACTCGAGTCGAACATACGAAGATATTCTAATGAAGGAAGACCTTGATAACATGACGGCTTACTGGAACTTTTCAGTGCTGTACGTAATAAGCAAGGTGTGTTGTATGCTTTATTTCTGATGTATTGATAAGGAGTAACTCATGGCAATCGTGTTGGTAACGAACTGATACCATCTTTTGAAAGAATATTTTAAAGTATTATGTTTTGCGGCGTAGGCTTAACAGATTCTCCGAAAATCTGTCTGATGTGTTTAGTGCATCAAGCTATTTTAGGGTTAGGAGAAATTGACTGGCTATAATGTATATATCTTTGTTTAATGCGATGGATGTAGTTTTGACACTGTGCAGTTCTAAAATAACCACATAACAGTAAAGAAAGCCCACGACACGAATGAGAATTGTGAATGATGGAGGTATATAATTCCGCTTGCTTCTATGACAGCGCATTTGTGGTGACGGAAAGGTGCTAAGGACATTTTTGGGTTTTGAAGTTTATCGATTTTAGGATTTTTAACGGGTATATAGTGTTAGGAAAGGCTAGATTTGCTGTAAAACACTGTCTTGAAGTTTTGTAACGAACATGTAGTTCTAGTACATTCGTTGTTTGAAAAAGCTTTTGTTTGTTTGTTCATGTTTTTTTTCTTTGGAAGGAGGGGTGGAGGCTAGTAGTTAATTTGGGATCAGGACTTTTCTGGTTTTCGCTCCCTGGCTATTATGCACGACCCGTTCGCTCCTCCCCGTCATCACCAATCCGGAAAACTGCTCCCACGGAGGGTCTTTAGATGTCAAACGTATGTCGTAACTATCTTGTTGCATTTACCCTGTAAGTTAGACGTTATGAGTTAAAATCATTTCTTAGACCAGAAACAGAAACAAAGGGCATGCGATTGGTTTGTGTACATTTGATGTTAGGAACGCACTTTGATCTCATCTGCACTTCTTTTCAGGGAAGTGATTCTGACCAATCAAAAGTAAAGTATGGTGATCACGTGTCATACGGCAGAATCAACCAAGAACTCGTATCACGGGAGATGCCTGGACCGTCAAGTGATGTTCAGGTGCTGATCTGTGGAACCAAATCATTTGACAAGGACATGATAAAGTACCTCAAAGTCTTTGGTTACACCTCCGATATGTATTTTAAATTTTAGTTTGTTTTTATTGGTTAATTTTTAATAGAAAACAAACACAAGACTTTCGACAAACGTCCATTTTATAAGCCTTCGAAGGTGATGTTTCAATAAGTTTTGTAAATATTTTAACACTAATCATATGTATATAGAAGGTATCAGGCTGGCAAAAAGTTGGCAGATACCAATACCTTACTGTTATTTAAATTAAATTGACAGACAAACCTGTAAAACACTACACTTTTGAGATGCAGCATGTGACTTTCTTCAGTGACATTTTCTCATAGAGCCTTACTTACGTGTAGACATTTGTATCAATTTGTAGTTCTCTAAAACAATTGAACTCCATATTTCAAGGAAAAAGAAAACATTAAACGATCATTTTAAAAAGTGGGAAAAATTAATCATCGTCGTTTCCGATATCTGATATTGTAACGTTCATTATTGAGGATATTCAGCTTGAGGACATTTAGCAATTATTGAATGAGGCTCAGTAGAATATGAAGAATTCTACAGACCTCGATAACACCCTCCGAGATCTGCAGAATTCTTCATATCCTACGAAAGTCGAATTCAATAACAAGTTTAAAAGCAAGCTAAAACATGCTAACCTTGGTCGATGTAAGTTCATATCGATAATGCATCTTTATCGGGAAGTTTAGGAGATAAAGGTCTGTTCAGGTCTGCAAATACACTCCAAATAGCAGATGTCGTTTGCCGTCATGCTGTTCTTGTCATGTGTATAGACAACATTTCGCCGTGAAACGAGTAAAATGTTCCGCCGACTGTTCAGCCATGCATTTCGTTCTCACTACCAAGACAACTGAACCTCGTCCTCAGGTTTCCTCGGTTAACGGTTTAATAACCTGCAACCAGACTGCACTTTTGACGTCATTTTGTCGTCATCGGTTCAATATGACAAAATTCTTGCCAAATTTGGTGAACATTTGGCCACTTCAGTGAAATCGAGCACCACATCTCCACACTTTACTTGCTGAAGAGGGCCAATGAACCTTTGCTTTGTTATGATCCCCTCAGTGAATTGTTAGCTTATTTACTCTACACCATTGAATGATTTCTTTGGGAAGGACATTTAGGAGTTGAATAACTTGATCCACCGAATTGCCAGTGGCAAATGCAGTTGTATCGTCCGCATAAAGGTGCTGTTGTTCATTAGATAAGCTTTCTGCAAAGTCATTAAGGTATATTGAAAAAAGGCGGGGACCAAGCAGTGAGCCTTGTTGGACTCCATGTGACACAAAATATAACTGAGATTTGCCTCCATTCGGTTTAACAAATTGCTTTCGGTTTTTCAGGTAACTGACTAGCCATTGTAACACATTTCCATAAAAGCCACAGGCTTGCATTTTGTAGAACAAAACTTCATGATACACCGATTCAAATGCTTTGCGAAAATCTGTGAAGAT
This sequence comes from Porites lobata, assembly GCA_942486035.1. Taxonomy (NCBI): domain Eukaryota; kingdom Metazoa; phylum Cnidaria; class Anthozoa; order Scleractinia; family Poritidae; genus Porites; species Porites lobata. The sequence goes on from CALNXK010000134.1 coordinate 1,089,497, forward strand.
AACTCCAACTACATTTCCATGATCTATATTTATCTTCCAGGTCTCAGTCAGATATAGTAAAAGAGACTCGGTAGAGACCCCCTTTCGGTATCCCCACTGATTTTTCTGAAGCACATTACTTAAGTCGTTGTCAGTGTTGTCACATATCACAGATTCTGCATAGACGAAAGTGTGATAGGTCTATAATTGGAGCAGTCCTCTTTGTTGCCACTTTTCTTTTACCTTAATCTGTCTCTTTATCTTCGACTTTCCATATGCTTCCACTATTTTTATTTTGCAGTTTAGTTGATCAACGACCAGTAATTGGCTTCTGCAATATTCATTTCCTTCCTTACTTGGTTCCTGAGCCTTCTAAGGTTGTCCCAATCATCTGCATTGTGTGAGGCTTGAGCCTTAACTAACAATTTGTATCGTTTGTTCATTATCTTCCTTATTTTACTATTCATCCATGGGAGTGGTTTGCCACGTACCTTTGCTTTTCTAGTTTTCTAGTTTTTTCTAGTTTTTTTTTAAAAATCTTTGTATAAGGATTCCGCTAACCAGCAGTTGTCTTCGACATCATCAAATACACTGCAAACACGCCATGGAACTAATGCTAGTGAATCTTTGAAAATCTTTGCATCACAGTTTGTCCAGGCAATTACAGTTTTCAATTTTGCTGGTCACATTAAAATCCAACTCTTGCCACGCGTTCTTAAGCTACTTGTGAAGGGACGCAACAACTCACAACATTGTTGCGCCAACAGTTTTGCGTGTTGTTGCGTCCTTGTTGCAGTGGTGTTCAATCGGATGCAACAACTCCCAACAACACGCAACAAAATGCAGCAGGGTGTGCAAACGGACGCAACATGTAGCCTCCAACAATGTTGCGTCCGTTTGCTCGAGGCTTAATACCTTTTGAGCCCTTTGTTCTCAGTTGTACCCTATATAGCCACATTTCACGTATAGCTGATACTTAAGTAAGGGTTCCTTCCAAAAGTCAGAACTTGGCGGTTGGACCAATCATTTTGTAAGTATCCCCTCGAAATTTCTGCTAAAACCCACTAAAATGACTGCCCCACTTACCATTTAGGAAGAAACTGATCTGGCCTGATAATCCTTTTTTTAGTGGAAACATCCAGACGACTATACTTGTCTGGCCAACTAGTTCCAACCAATAGTAAACGCCCTAAGTCTCGTCGCTACCTTTGCACTTTGCACTTCATTACATAATCCACGTGAGCCTTGCAAGCCATAAAGTTATCAAGCACTACTCCTGGGTATTTGAAAGTAGTTTCACAAGATAGGGCCTTTCTGAGAAGATTCAAACTTAATTACAAAATTCAAAATTACAAGCGTGTTCTTTCTGCCTTTGAATTAAAAAATAATAGCTCTTAGTTTTTGATATAGTCAGAAAAAGATTTTTGTCTTCCAACAAGAGCCATTATGGGACTGCTTCCAGCAAGTTAGTTCAATACTGAAGATCTTGATTAATGGAGAAATTTAAAGTGCCTGTTTACAGTTTGACCACTATCTAAGATATAAAACCGTGTCGCCAGCGTACATTTCTACTAAACAGTGTTTTGCACAAAGGGGTTAGACAATGAATACCAGGGGCAGTCCGAAGATGGACGCCGGTGGCACTGCACGAAAAAAAAAATGGTAAGCTCCGGATCCGTTGGTCAAACCCGGATATTTTTGTAACCGCAAATCACCACGAAAGTGGTGAAACCACTCAACGAATAGCCCGCGTAGCAGGCGCCGGTTTTTTGCGAGGATGCGCGCACGAGGGGAGGCTCTCCCCTTCGTGTGTTCCCCTCGCGCGGCCTTTAAGAAAATTAACCGGCGCCTGCTACGCAGGCTAGTCGCACTTTATTACCTGCCACACTTTGTAATAAAATTGTCGCACTTTTTAATACCTATCGCACTTTGTAATAACAGTTGTTGCACTTTGTAATAAACTTCAAATGGATGGTCGGAGGAAAAGTAAACCCAATAATAGGGACCTTAAGCAGCTACGACGGCAACGGCAGGGAAAACATAACCAAAAATATGAATTTGCGTCTTTTCAAACTTTATCGCGTTTATTTGGAACCGCTCTATTCGTCAAAGTAGGCCTCTTTTCCTGGAGTTGAATTCTTAAGGGCTATACCCATGTTCAAGTCCTCCATAAAACGTTGACTGGGAAGGTTTCATGTCGTAGTCGTGCAGTGGACGTCAAAGAAATGTACTTAAAAGCGTGATGCACGTGCAGAGCTGTTGATTTGCTCATAAAACCAACTGTTTTTCGACGTTGTTATCGTCGTCGTCGTAGTTGCTTAAGGTCCCTAATAAGTACCACCATCGAAGACAACAACAATAACAACAATTATAATTATAGTAATAATAATAATAATAATGATAACATTACACTGAACGATTTTTAGCACCAATTTCTTAAGTGGGGGCGTAGAAAAGTGCTCACATCAACCGCGACCTTCCGGCTTCAAGATCTTTGAAGGAAAGTACAACTCTTTCTAGGCGGACGATCTCAAGACCATGCGATAGTGTCCATAACAGCGAGAGTCCGTAATAATGGGAGTTTTTGTTGGAATATTTAGCTACTATCTGCATTATCGGGTTGTCAGTAAAAGTAAGGTGTCCATCAGGCGATGCGAAAGGTGATTTGTACACTGTATAAGCAAAACATTTGAACGTTTTACTAGTAGCACGGGCAACGTAGAAATCTGCTTTTATTACTTGCGGGGATATGTCAAGAGATATAACGAGATTTTAGTGTTTATATTGACATTTCATAATATTTTGTTTGTATTGATATTTCATAAAACCAAAAAACAGAAACTCAGAGCACAACACGGTGCACTAAAACTTTCTTTAGAAAATTGCATATCGTTTGCCCTCGTCACTTTGTGACACAATTGCTACTAATTTTGTGGACATTTTGAATGCGCTGGAGCCGACATGAAACAAAATCATTCATAATAATCAGAAAATGCGCCATTGCAAAGTGTAGCCCAGCTAACATAAGAAAAAGTTTTAAGAAAAAGAATGCAAACACGGAAAGCAAATCTTAAGTACAATGATACTAACAAATCATCTCAGTATCGAACGTAAGTTGTAACCAGGCCTTTTTCGCCTTTTGTTGCCACAAGTTCTTTCACTCAATAATAGCTAAATATTACGGTGTCCCTGTCTAGAGCTTTGAAGTATGCTACTTGTTTCGCCAAAAATATGTCCATGATGATAAACCATCCAAGAGCTATATAACGCAGTACCAGTCAACCCTTCGACCATTTTTGATTTGAGATTATTCGCCGCTCAATTGCAAGCACAACACCGCTTGAAGGCTCAAACAATCTTGTGAGTTTTTTAACGCCGACATTTCCCGCTACACCGCCAATGGAGAAGTAAGTAAGTAAGTAAGTAAGTAAGTAAAGACTTTATTTTATGAGGGTTAGCACGAAATAGCCGGGGCTAATAAACTTGTGGCCCTCTAAATAATAAATAATAAAATAATAAATGAGTATACTAAGCTATTAAAAAATACAAGATTAAAACCAATTAAGAATACAGATACTATAGAATCTACTAAATTATTTAAAAGATAAAATATAGCGTTATAATAATCTCACAGTTCATCAAGTAACTTAAATAGAAAAATGATCAAGACTCTGCTGTTGTTTAAAAAATTCATTCCACAATACTTTTTTTAAAGAGTCAACTGAGTCCCTTTGCCTTACAGGCAAAGATAAGCTGTTCCACGCTTTGCAAGTTGTTAAGGTAAAAGTTCTGCCTCCTTCTGTTTCGCGATTATACCTCGGAGAGGTTAGGTTAAAATTACAGTACCTGGTTTTTCTACTGTGGATGTTACTGTTTAATTTAAGTAGATCGTTGAGATAAACAGGGACGTCACCTTGTAATCGCTTATAAGCAATGATACATTTAGATATGAAAGCGTCTTTGTAAAAAGGCAACCATTTCAGCCGATTAAACAAGGGAACTGATGGTGCTTGAGGGGGGGCATTCAGGATTACTCTAGCTGCTCGTTTTTGGAGCTTCAGGACCCGCCCAAGGCTTTCCTTATCACAATTAGTCCAAAGGACGCTTGCATAATTAATCACTGGCCTGATCAAAGCATTGTAATAAAGTAATCTTTGTTTAAGGGGCAGATAATTCATAATTTTCTTTAACAAGCCGATGCGCTGTGAAACTTTCTTACAAACAGTCGTAATATGTTCAGAGAAAGATAGCTCTTCATCAATCTCAAGACCTAGTAGCTTAACGTTCATAACGTTAGTTAATAAACTGCCATTGCAAGTAATCTCAGGGTTATTGTTTATTTTGGTCGAGAGTCGCTTTCCCTTCACGGTGAGGACCTTGGTCTTTTTTTCGTTGAGTGGAAGCCTGTTGGCCAATGCCCAGTTAAAAACTTCTGATACAGATGTATTAAGAGATTCCTGCAGTCTTCCCATCCTGCCACAATCTGCTGACGATGTGATTGTAGTATCGTCTGCATAAAGATCGATTTCAGAGGAGCTGACATGAAGTGGCAGGTCATTAATAAAAACTGTGAAAAACAAGGGGCCGAGTATACTGCCCTGGGGGATCCCATGTTTCATAAGCGCCACTTCTGAGACGCAACCACCCAAATGGATAAGCTGGTGTCTGTCCGCCAAATAAGACTGGAACCACTTCATTGTTTCGCCAGCAACACCATATACTTTCAGCTTATCCAGAAGAAGACCATGATCTACCATGTCAAAGGCTTTACAGTAGTCTACTAGCACCATGCCACTAACTCTATTCTTATCTAAATTGAAGAGCAATTCGTCAATTATCTGTATGAGAGCGGTGTCTGTACTGTGATTCTTCCGAAAACCAGACTGGCGAGGAAAAGTAAATACGCGGAAGAATCTGAAAAGCCAGCATTTCACAGTTGATTGTAAATGTGACATCTGTGGTTAGGGCATGAAAACAGTGCCGTAACAAGGTTAGATTTATTGGGGGGCCCAATGGCGAGGGCCGAAGGTGCGAGCTGCTAGAGGGGTACGGGGGCGTGCTTCCCCGGAAGATTTTGAAATATAGTTTCGCTGAAATAGCATTTTCACCCTTCCGAGAGCATTGATTTCCCATTTAAGAAGTGTACTTTGTTTAATACCCGCTTAATTTTTCTTTGTTGAAGCCATAAATAAACAATTTTCAGGCTTTATCGAACTGAAATGAACACATTGAACCGAAGAGCGGCGTGAAGAGTGTGTCCGCTGACCAAATTAATTAAACGTGCCCGTAAAAATTTTTTGTGGGGGACCGCTCCCCATGCTGCGGCACTGGAAAAGTTTGAAGAAATTAAGACCTGGTAAATGATTTTGCTTAGAATTTCATTTGGAAGCCTGTCCCTGTGAGAGGTCTTATTGTTGTTGTTCTTGCTGTTGTTTGTCGATGAAAATACTGTTGGGTTTACTCGTCGTCCGACCATCCATTTCAAGTTTATTACAAAGTGCAACAAGTGTTATTACACAGTGCGACAGCTTATTTTATTACAAAGCGCGATGGCCTGTCATTACAAAGTGCGACAGGTATTACAAAACGCGACGATTTTATTACGTAGTGCGGAAGAACAAACGGCATCTTTTTAAAAACGCTCTCCAGAGTGGTTGTTAGGCCTCGTCCACACGAATCCTGGTTAAGATATACGCGATTTCAGAAATGTCCAGAATTGCGGAAGATGCCTTAGAGCCATTGCCAAGCACTTGTTTCAGGTTTTTCTGGGTCCTATGGGAATATTTTTTTGACTCTAACCAAAAGAGCTGAAAAGTAAAATATCCTTGAAAAAGGAAATTACAGTAGTCCAAATGCCAATTTGAACACCTAACACGAAGGTTACCAGAGGCGGATCCAGACCCTTAGATAAGGGGGGGGGGGGGGGGGTGGTCTCCAAAAAAATTTTTTTCGGCCCTTCGGGCCTCAGTTTGGTCTAAAAATAAGGGGCGGCGGGCTCCCGGGCCCCTCCCCTGGATCCGCCACTGGTTACGTGTATTCTCCTAACTACCTAGGCGCAACGTCAGGATGTACATGTACATGTAAAAAAGTCAAAAAAATAAAAAGGAGAGAGAGAAAGGAATTAAATATTCTAAGCTACAGAGTACAATTAATCATTGAAATATCCAATGAGGTTCAGGCGAATTTTTTGTAATTTTCTTTTATGAATCTAGAATTACCAAATTAGAAGGCTGGAACAAAGGCTTCCTTAGTTTACTATCCGTGAAGTATATATTAACCATTTGCTCAAATCCATCTGTAAGACTCCTGTTAGTAATAGAGTCTTTGTTGACTCCCTTCTGAGCAAAATTGCAGGAGAACGTAATAGAACATAAAATTTCTACCATTAATCATTAATTGAAAATGGCCATTTGGGTATGAGGCTATGAGTGCATAAATCTTTTCTGCTTCCATTTGTAATGTACGTCAATTCACAATAAACTTATAGTGTGACAGAGGACGACACCGGAAAGCGTAAGGTTCAAAACCTAACTTTTAGCGTGCATGCATTGTAGATACAGGCCATTGCTTTATATGAACTTCATAATTGCAAATTTCTCCTGCTGGCAAACTGAAAAGCTGTTGTCTTTAATTGAAGTTCAATCTATTAGTTTTGCTTATCACAGGAGTAATAACTCATGCACTTGTTAATTGGAAATTGCGCGAAAGCTCAAAATTGGGAAATTCGTGGAGTAGAACGTCGAGGAAATCAGTGTTTTTAATTTCAATTTATCGATTTTCGTCTTTTTTTTTGTTTTGCCTTGATTTTTTTGGGGAGGTTTTATGGTAGAACCTCATTAAGATATTTCTTACTGTCAAGGGAGATAAAAGGCTGCCAGGGATAATAACTACTCAATACAAGAATGATGATAAAGGACTGGACCAGTACTTCTGACTGAAAAATAAGTTTGTCAAGAGCTCATTTCGGAATATATGACCAGTTTTCAGACATCCGTAGTTTTATGTTGCAAGATGGTCCTCCCTTAGCGACTACGAATTAAAAAAACATATCATTTATTCCCACGTGGATCAGGAACATGTTTAAGATTTCATTTGAGGAACACCCTTAAGGAACACCCTGCAATACTTATAGAAACACTGAAAAAAAGAAAGCTTCGTTCGAATAGGAACACCTTAGGATTTCGTTGATAGACTGAATATTGACGAAATATTCAGTGAACTAAATATATTCGTGCACTTAAAAATGTCCGAGAAGATCTCCAGGTTTTATGCATGAAACATTTGTCGATTATTTCAATAAGTGACATCTATGTGTGAAGAACCAGCCAATATCACTTTCGGCAGGTACTGGGTACACAAAAAACGTTCAATCTTTACATAAGAATAAATTGGTTTGTTGATTTAAATATTTTATGAGTGAATTCAATATTTATTGCTCATACAGTGTTAGGAAAGGTGCTTGAGGCCAAACGGTGGGAAAAATGAAACCTGACACAGGAACAGTTTTACAATTACAAAAATAGATCAGTTTTTTAAACACCACTTTCAAAACGACAAATTCTGTCCCTCTCCGCTAGAAATTCTTCCAGTGCAAAGAGAGGTATTCAAGCACGTAACTGAACTCACTCTGTTTTTCAAGGCTTTATTTTCAAAATCAAAATGTAAAATACAGCGGAACTCAAAGTTCAACCAGCTGACACTAATTACTACTGAAATTTCATTGGCATTCTCGCAATAATACTCACATGAATACAATCCTAGAGGATATGTGCATTCACTGCAGCATCAACTTCCGCTGGATTTATTTGCAGAAGCTCGCGTATAGCCATCTTATTTTTTCAAGTTCAATTTTAAATTTTTCCAAGCGAGCAAATGCGACGGCCTACGGCCATAACCGTATGTTGCATATGAATTCACCCTTCGTTTACTCTTTAGAATAAACAGACATTATTTCGAAGTCCCTGATTGTTTCAGAGACATTCTGCGTCCTTGCTCTGGTCGCAAACGTTGCATATTCGGTTTTTGGAGTTTTTGACCTTTCATTCTGGCCATCAGCCATATTCATCAAAGACGCTTCGCGATTCTTGAATAATTTACTTGTCAACGGACTTAAAAAACGGAAAACAACGCGTCGTATTTCTCGATTACGCCAACAGTAAATCATTGGATTGAGGGAACTGTTTAGAAAAATCAGATTTTCAGCCCAGGGGTAGAAACTGTACAGTAATTCAGGTGAATCACCTTTGATCGTGCGAATAAGAAGAATAACCATTCCTGGTGTGTAGCAAATTAACAGAGCTCCGAATATGTAGGCCATGGTCTTTGCAAGTTTAGTTTCGCGTGCAACACCAGGAGCAAGAGGGTCATAGTTTTGCTGTTCTGTAACAATTCGCCGATGATGCCTCCTTGCTTCGCGAAATATGAAGAAGTAGATAAATCCTGTAATAGCATAACATGATCCAATCACAGCAAAGCATATCAGATACACAAAACGGTTTGGTATTCCAGCGAAGCGCATACAAGTTAGAGTGATCCAAGCTAACCATACACCACCTATAACGCTTAAAACGCGAGCTTTTGTCACCAGTCTCATATAGTTTAACGGAGAGAAGATTGCAACGTATCTTTCGCAGCTTATCAAAGTAAGGTTAAGAAAAGACGCGCCCGTACACAATAAAGCCATTGTGAGATATGCAACCCAGACTTCACAGTTATCAATCCCGGTTAAAGCAAGAGATTGCCGTGTGATATACAGCGGTTCTACCACACTACCAACCAACAAATCTGTAAATGACAGACTGACTAGAAATAGATTCGCGTAGGTTCGGAGTTCACGCGTTCTTGCAAAGGCCAAGATAAATAACGTATTGCACGAAACAGCGGTTGTCAAGCCTATTGCACTGATAATACAGGTAACCACTGCCGTCAGCTGCGCTGACATGGTGTGTGGGAAAGGAATCACAGCTTGAAAATTGCAATTGACCACATCCATTTCTTCTCTAAAAGTGGAAGAACTGTTAAGGGGGGACATTCTTTTTTAACCTTTAGAAGTAAATGGCTGATGTGTGGCGTTGTTCTTTTTTGTTTCGACCTACCCCAACGACGTCCACTTGCTTGTGAACAACTGACTGTCAACGGCAAAGCAAATACGATACAAAGACCTCTGAGCAAGAATGAATAAACCTCGCGGGCGCGACTTTGACGTAATTAGTTGACATTGGTCCTTTTGTAAACGCCCAATATACAGTTGTTCCTTTGGCTTCTAAAAAAGGGAAAACTGGCATAAACCTCTGAATCAAAAGAGATCGAGAAATAAATAGAGCGAGTTGAAAAAATGACCTTATTGTACTTTTGGAGACAATAAATATTCACCATCACGGTGTTTTGCACATATAAACATTCAGAAGCAAAGTTTGAGTTGTCAAGTGACCAATGCAAATTTCAGAGCCAACAAAAACACAATTGATTTTAATGAGAGTTTTTGACACTGGTTCAATGAAGAAATTTTACTGATGACAAGCACTGAGTAGATGCGTACTCGTAATAGAATAGCCGGAAGAGTTCTCACATTGAAATGGAAAAAAAGAAAAGAAAAGAAAACGGGACATTAACATAAGGCAAAACAGTCGGTTTTTCCTCAAAATCGGTTTAGCGTAGTGTAAGGCTAGCGTAAGAGTCTTACGCCTTTCGCGAGAGCCTTTCGCGCGTTCTTGAATACGCAAAACTACTGACTGTTTTGTAGTCTTTATTAGGACGTTAAAAAAATATGGGTTGATAAGAAAAAGAAATTTATCCCGGTAATGTTTAAATTCTTGGTTCGCAACCACCTGACAAGGTAGCCATGTTAGTTGGCTAAACAATCCTTTATTTCGCAGAATTTACAATGAAAAAAGTGTAAAGTTCCTAGAGGAGAGAAAGGCTTCTGTTCCTGTGTACCAACATGGCTGCAAACCAGCAATATATATTTTTTACATAACTATAGTGAGTATTGTTATCATAATTTTTCAAAGTAGACCAGTATAAAATCTAATGAGACATGGCAAAGATTCAAGTAAATAATAAAAAGTAAATATTCATTGTTACGAAAGAAATTTCTTCGCTAACTTAAGGTTATTAGCCTGGATAAAAATATATTAATTTTAATAGATATAGTTTTAAAGCTAGCGCTATATGAAACAAACTTCCCGCCGGTTCTCAAGTGCCTGTTGTTTCTTTTTTACAGTGGAAGTTGACCTTTAGTAGCCCAGAGTACTCCTGGTTAACATGTTATGCATCATATCTACTCTCCCACGCAAAATCTGACGACATGAAATCGCTTCCACCATATAGTGGTGATAAAACACGGTTAATCAAGCTTATAAAACTACAGTTCAACCTCTCCATAAAGGCCACCTTGGGGACAGAAGACAGAGATCGTTGTAGAGAGGTGGCCGTTTTCGAGAGGTTTAAACAAGAGTCAGTGCTTGAACTGTCCGCCAAGAAAAAGTGGCCGTTGTGGAGAGGTGGCCGTATGACAGATCCGGCGACCGGTCAGAGACCAGTCGAACCACCAAATGAGAAATGCAACATTGTTCACTGATCGAAAAACTCAGACTGAAATCTTCAACCGAACCAAAGAGCTTTATCATTTACATCATAACGACCTTTCCGGAATTTTTAGCATAATGGAAAGTACCCCTTGAGTTGAAGACTTGGCACTTCTTAAGTTCATGCGGAGAAACACGCATTTCAAATGCATAGAGGGACGAGCATTTTCCAATTCAAGCCAACTGTATGCTTTCTACCAAGGCGGAGAAGATGGTCCTTTATCCTCATCTTGTCACTATGTATTAGGTACTCTGGAACTTAACCTTAGATACGACCGGGAAGATCAAAGCATTGGTTTATTAAGTATGTAGAGTAAATATATACTGTTAAAGAAGAAAATACGAAATATACTGTTCAGTTTTAGAGCGAAACAGTGATGAAAACACCGGTGAGATTGTTCCGTTAAAAAATAGCTTCACGGTATCGATCAATGTCGGTTAGCTTAGTTATACCCTGACTCAAATATTTAAGAATTTTAAATAAAACAGAAAAAGGACATTGTTGTTTCACAAAGCATATTCCCTTATATTGCTTCTTTTATGTATCGTTATTTGTTTATTGAAAATGATTTTTTCATTTCACTATACAAAGCAACCGTGGACACACAGCCTGCGATGTTTTCGCAGGCTAACACACAGTGAACCTCGGAAAGTTAATTTTGATTCCATTTATCTTCATGTGTTCTTCCTTTAGAGTTATATTTTTCCGGACATTAAACGTTAATAATTATCGAGGAATAGCCGCACGTCGAATAAGTATAGTGTTGCACAAAAAATCCTGTTCATCAAGAAACAACGCATCCCATGGAACTCTCTTCACATATCCAGTTAATCTTTAGAGCAGATGGATAGCACTTCAAGGTCGTTGATCGTTTCCTTAGAGTTTTGAGGCCCTACCCTGATCGCAAACGTTGCATGTTCAGTTTTTGGAGTTTTCGATCTTCCTTCTTGACAATTAGCCTTATTCATCAAAGACCCTTCACGATTCTTAAATAATTTACTTGTCAACGGACTTAAAAAACAGAAAACAACGCGCCGTATTTCTCGATTACGCCAACAGTAAATCATTGGATTGAGGGAACTGTTTAGAAAAATCAGATTTTCAGCCCAGGGATAGAAGTTGTATAGTAATTCAGGTGAATCACCTTTGATCGTGCGAATAAGAAGAATAACCATTCCTGGTGTGTAGCAAATTAACAGAGCTCCGAATATGTACGCCATGGTCTTTGCAAGTTTGGTCTCGCGTGCTACACCAGGAGCAAGAGGGTCATAGTTTTGCTGTTCTGTAACAATTCGCCGATGATGCCTCCTTGCTTCGCGAAATATGAAGAAGTAGATAAATCCTGTAATAGCATAACATGATCCAATCACAGCAAAGCATATTAGATACACAAAACGGTTTGGTATGCCAGCGAAGCGCATACAAGTTAGAGTGATCCAAGCTAACCATACACCACCAATAACGCTTAAAACGCGAGCTTTTGTCACCAGTCTCGTATAGTTTAACGGAGAGAAGATTGCAACGTATCTTTCGCAGCTTATTAAAGTAAGGTTAAGAAAAGACGCGCCCGTACACAATAAAGCCATTGTGAGATATGCAACCCAGACTTCACAGTTATCAATCCCGGTTAAAGCAAGAGATTGTCGTGTGATATACAGCGGTTCCACCACACTACCAACCAACAAATCTGTAAATGACAGACTGACTAGAAACAGATTCGCGTAGGTTCGGAGTTCACGCGTTCTTGCAAAGGCCAAGATAAATAACGTATTGCACGAAAAAGCGGTTGTCAAGCCTATTGCACTGATAATACAGGTAACAACTGCCGTCAGCCGGGCTGACATGGTGTGTGGGAAAGGAATCACAGCTTGAAAATTGCAATTGACCACATCCATTTCTTCTCTAAATGTGGAAGAACTGTTAAGGGGGGACATTCTATATGCGACGCAAATAGAATAAAAGAATGTTTCTGTGTAGTGCGTTCTTCCCAATAACGTTTTGATTTTACGCTTCTTGCATATGATTGTACAAAACTGATGCTCAGCGTTGAAACTCACCAGAAAAACCAGCTTTTGCACGCGGATGAGACAATGACAAAAATCGTTGACATCCTTTCATGGAAAGCTCATTCGTTGGTTGGTCCTTTCGGTTTTTAAACAGAGCTAAACTAGTGCAAATCGTAGCAAAGCATGATTTAAAGAATGCATCATTTTACAATAACAACACAGCCACGAATAAGAATACAGTCATTCACCTTAGTGCGTCGTTCAAGATGTAAACAGCTGCGCTGGCGGGTGTGATGGCTACATTGCTTGCTTTTCATTACGTCGACGTGTATGAACAACTAAAGAAAACAAAGTGACGAGCGAATTGATAATTTAGTTGCCTTCGATGATTTATAACTAACCTTCGATTTATAGCGTTTCTATTGCCATTATTTTCTAGACTATTTAATTTGGGACAGTGTGTAAATGACATCGTCCTTTTTTGGTCAAAGAACATCATTTTTTTAATATGTATCCTTCTTTATCTTGACAAAAGCGATTAAACACGGGCCGAGAAAAGCAATTTCCACCACGAGTAATAATTTTGCTCAGACAGATACATAATTAAAAAATTACAGACCAAAGGCAGAGCAAGGAAATAATAATTTTCTTTTTCAAGAGAAATGGTAGGATGTCGAGAAATAAAACAGAAATCCAATAAATGTCGTCCATGTACTGACATCAAACAGAACTGAAATAATACAGCTTCTATTTCCATTTAGACACCCTTGTCACTGCAGCGAGACGAAATTTCCTCGACTTAATAAGCTAAATTACAATTAGCTAAGGCAAAGTCGCCGACTGTTTATGACATTTTGGATATGCAAGCATGAAGTTGACGGTCTTAAAGCAAAATTGGTGATGAATCACGAACATCAATGCCAGTCCACGGAACAGAGGAATAAAGAAAGCTTTTAGCCTTTTGGTATAAGATAATCACTTTTATATTAATAATTTCGTACTCGACAAAAGGCTCATGAAGAGCATTATTTAATTAAAGTTAACTTTACCAAAGATTATTTTAAACATCAATTCAAGGAAAGGTAGGAGGGAGTTCTTTCGAAGAAATATGACAATTTTTTGTATTTCATCTCCAAGTGCCTTAAAACACACCTGTCTAATACACTATTTTCAGCAAATATTTCAACGCGAGAGATAGAAAACAATGAAGAAAAAGACAAACTCATGATATTTCTTTAAACCCATCAATTGCACTACTCAAAAAATACATCGTTTATAAATATCTTGGAGATAAACCTCTTCCGGAGCTTTTATGTTGTCCGATTGTTATCCGCGCCGTTACGCTAAGGATTTAATTAAAGCCCGAGGCCAAAATATTCGGTCTTGTAAGCGTAACATTTTCATTTTCAAGACATCATCAGTGCTATCAGATGTTGACGCCAGTCGTGTAGTCTGAATAAGCCCCCAAAAAGGTACGGACAAATCGTAGCCACAATCTTGGCAGAATCACTTTTTCAAAGAGAATCGTAGAGCGATAACAGCTAACTTGAATGAATTCCATACTTCCGATATTTCGTCTGTGTATTTGTATTTTTGTGCAAAAAAGACCATATTGAAAGACGCGGATCTTGAATCGTGCGCAACTCTTCCATTAAATTAAAGTCAAGTGATCGATAACTAACTAGGGTAAAGATAGCCGATTATTGTTTTAACAGGGCGACATACGTGCCTCGAGGCACGCTGCTACTCCGTCTACCTCTTACACTGGGATTCACATAATTCACAACCGAAAATGTATATCACATTATCAGTTTACACTCTATATCCTTGATCCTGAAAGGGGTTTTCTTTTACTCCGAGAAAGAAACTAAGAATCACTTTTACGGCAAACGGCAAGCGTCACATTCATTGTCAGCGCAATATCTCAAACTAAGCAATCAGCAGATAAAAACTATGCCAAATACTAAACAATTATTGGATGACGTTTTGATGATATCCGGAATAATCAAGGTCGAGGTAAATGTTATCAGCCGAGCCGAAGGCCGAGGCTGATAACACTTATCGAGACCTTGATTATTTTGGATATCACAAAAACCGAATCTAATAATTGTTTAATTATACATTGTTTTGAAGAAAATAACGACAAACACACGGTCGCAAATTGTTAATGGAAATCATGCATTGCGCGCGCAACCTACAGATTATCAGTTATCTGGTAGCAGATAACTAACTAATCTGTAGGTTGCGCTGATTTCAAAAATTAGTTGTAAGCTCTTAGCCAATGAGAAGACAGATTATGAGTATGTGTAGATATCATGAATAATAAACGACAAGTAGAGGGAGAACTTGGTCAAGTGGTAAAAATTGACATTTGCCGATTCTGCGTTAACGTGAATCTCTCCAATGTGTCATAAGATAGCCATGAGAGGTCATTCATTTAACGAGCCGGATATTGTCGAGTTAAAAGCACCGATCACTAGCCTCCAGTAAAGACCTATGCTCGGAGAGTGTAAAAACAGTATGTTCCATGCTTTGTTATTTTGCACTTGAGAAGAGGAACACTTTGGGGTCAAAGAACGTGAGAGAAAAAGCGTGGGCGTGGCCGAGAAAAGAACTGGGGACAAAAGGGTTGGACACACGACCAATAAAAAAAGAATGAGGAGAAAATGAGGAAGGAGAAGAAAAAAAGAAATTAATAATTACGTTAACCTGCTGACCGTTGCTTAGCCATGAGCATCGGCAACGATGGAACAAGAGAATTAAGCCCACAGGGATTCCACAAGGCCAGAGAAGCCATACAGTTACTTGTTCTTTTGGACAGGTGCACGGTTGTGAACTCATTAATTTTGTCTTAGCTACATCACATTTTTCTACGCTACTTGCTTAGCAAATAAAGTCGGTATTTGAAAAGTCTTACACTAACTTTTCCGAGAATCAAACTTGCATTCTGATCTTCTCAGTTTATTTGAATCGACGAACAAGACACACACTCTCTTTCGTTTTGTTTAGGTGGTTACAAGTATAATTAGGCAGTCTCATCGAATTATATGTACAATGCTTTCTGACTCGTTGACGTGACCCTAACGAAATGCAGAGTGTCAGTGCTAAAAATCGCCTTGTAAATTGTCCAAAAACGATTCGAAAAACCAAAGTATTTACATCGCAATGGAAGGTTCAGAGAAGAGCTTAGGATTTTGGTAAAAGCATTTTAGCCCC
Source organism: Porites lobata (assembly GCA_942486035.1). Taxonomy (NCBI): domain Eukaryota; kingdom Metazoa; phylum Cnidaria; class Anthozoa; order Scleractinia; family Poritidae; genus Porites; species Porites lobata. The sequence continues at coordinate 1,105,285 of CALNXK010000134.1, forward strand.
ATTAATCCTTTCTTTGAAAGTAAGTGATTGCCATAAAAAATATTTACACTTTGAACAAAAAAACTGATCATAGCCTGCGGTTGAGTACGCCGTTCTAAACTTCGGGCTGATCATCCGACTCCTCTATGATTCCAAGTTCTTCAAGTAATTGTTTTTCCATCTGCAAGTATTCCTGATATTCCTGTATACGATAAATATGTGAATTAACTTTAAAGAAGAATGATGGTTGGGAGCCAAAACAGTAACACGCAAGAGGACGTCTTGCTATAAAAAGAGCGTTTTTTCGATGAGCTCCTTTTCCCCGATTTTCCATTGGAAACACATGTACACCGTCAACAATCCCCTTCAATCTAGCCTAGGAAAACAGCCAACATTTCGCGACGTCACCACGAGGAAACCAGTGGTGGCGCGGAATGCCGGGTGTTTTCTCAGGCTACCATCGATACAACCAAAACGACAAAAAAAAATACAAAAAGATATAGAGAGCATTAGAAGAGCTAGGCATGGAAAAGGGTGACAACCATAAAAAAGTGAGAATGGTAAAAATCAGTTAGAAGGTGGAAGCTCACCATTCTCATTCGAGCATCTAAATCGGCTTCAGTATCCTCGGGTCGCTTGGCTTCCTACAATGAGACATACATTACAAAGACCACCTCTATACAGCACTACAGTCAAGAACGTAAACGATAGAAGCTGATGCGGGTTTGGTGGTTAAGAGCCCAAATTCTCGCTTCACCGCCAAATGTCATGGACAAGTGTTAACTTACTACTAAATAAGCCAGGAACTCATTCACAGAATAACCGTTAACAGTTGTGCCCTCAAGTACGAATACAATCTTGAACTGCTATTTGAGAACAAAAATAAAAACGAAACTAGTCGTAACTCTTCTTAATACCAATACCGATTTTTTTCGATTAAACGCCGCGGCGTTTATTAATTTTGCACTTCGAACCCGGTGTCAACCCTGATAAAAAGACATGCATTGATGTTAACGATACTGCTTCTCAAAGTCACGCATGGGAGAATCAATAGGGACAATACCAATCGCAGTTATGAGACACGACAATGAAGTATTACTGCTCGTGAAGGTTGTTTATATGAGATGTCATAATATCAACCGCGGAGGAAGCTGCCATAGTGTTCCCGGCACCAGAGAGAACCCTTTTTAGAGCCTACCCTCACCTGTTGACGTCTGCTTTCCTCAGCATCAAGCTGTTTCTTTTCTTGCTCTCGGATTTTCATTCTTTCCTCCACAAACGCCAAACGTTTCACTTCACGCTCAAAGAAGTTCTCCATCGCAGTGGCCTTTCAAGTTTTAATACAGCGATTAGAATAACAAGGTGATTATTACACCAAGATTTAACATGCACATAGGCTACTCAAACTCAAACTCTGAAACCACCTTTACCGGACAGATTGATGGGCAAGCCCCGACCCAAACCGAAAAAAAAAAAAGAAAAACAAACAAACAAAGGAACAAAACGTAATTTAAATTATATTAAATGAAAATAAAAGTCGCAATTTGTTCTCGCCTGCGAAGGTTAAGCAAACGAGTGAACAATGCCTGTCATGTGTTAGTTATTTCTTTTGTTTTAACTAGTTTCCAGCAGTAAATTCAACTAAATGAATCAAGAAGAAAAGAACAGTTGTACAGTTTACCTCATTAGCTGATGGGTGTCTGAGATTCCATGGTACTTCCATGACATGTAACGTGCCCATACTGTCACCCACAGCTAAAAGCTGCTGTTTACCTGACAACCAAACAATCAAGACAAGTTGGCTTGTAGGTGCAGACAGGTCACAATACATCGCAACCACCAGCCAGTAGTTGAAAAGGTGGATAATGCTACCCATTGGACAAATTACAGTCCAGTGGATAACCCAAGTGATCTGCCTAATACGAAACGTGTATCCGCTGGGTAGTGATTAACCAGGTGGAAAGCGCTTTCCAGCCTCCAAACAACTGAGCAGTCATAAATAGTGCACAAATTTTCAGTACTTTGAAACGCCAAGGTATGTTATAAATTCGGTGTTTTTTTTCAAACGAGTCGACAAAAACAAATTTTCCACCGTAACAAGATTGAAAAGCTGACGTTCAGGCCCCAGTAGTTCAACAGGTGGATACACGCTATCCACCGGATAAATCACTATCCACTGGATAGTGCAATTGGTTTCCTTAACACTTATCTGTTGGACAGTGATTTATTCGGTTGATAGCGCTCTCTAAATTTTGAACAACTGGGGCCGGAGCCCTAACTCTTCGTCACAGCGAATTCAAGCAGTAAAACTAACAGGTTTTAATTGCTACTATTTGTTTTCATGTATTATACACTTAAAACCCCTTTGGATATGTGAAAATTTTTTTCGGGTTAATTTGCAATTGCTTAAATTGCAATTACCACTGCGACGATCATATCTTCATTTAAAAAAGTACTTACTATCCCTAATGTATTATGCTTGTTTCAAACTCACTTGAGACTTGATGAGGTGCAATTGTTGTAATCGGAGCAGCAGTAACATTCTGTGTTAACGAAGGCTCATGTGACCTAACAATAACAACAAAAAGTAACATAACCGAATAAATACACAAATCCTTTTTTTTCCACCATAAAATATCTACCTCTTTAGCTTGTATGTTTTGATTTCCCATATACTAATGCAGTATGTATTATTATGTATTTAAATTTGGCAATACCAGCGTGGTTAAAATGACAAAAGCCCTAATTTACACACACAGCAAAAGCCTGAAAGATTCTGGTCGTAGTACATGTATAAAACGACGTCATCGTGCAAATGGCCCATTGGCCTTAAATGATAAATTTCTGTCACAATCAAATACCTGTCAAGAAGGTCCCACACGTCTACATTTCCGTCTGTTTTAGTGATGAAAAACACCCCTAAAAACGGAAAGAATAATGTGTTACACACTGCAGCAGAACTCAGCTAAGCTATGCAGGGAAAATTTCATTCTTCGTTCAACCTCATTCCCAGGGCTCTCTCCTTTTCTAGACTACTTACGAAGATTATTAAATTTCATTATTATTCATTCAAAATATTTCTCCGTTTCTGATTGGCTAAAAGCACACGCATAATTCACCATAACCAGCTACTGTTCACCAAATTTGGAAGAATTTTGCGATTAATCAACCGATGACGTCAAAAGTGCAGCACAGTTGCAGGTTAATGCACCGTTAACCGAGAAGACCTGGGGACGAGGTTGAGTTGTTTTGATTGTGCAAAGGAAAATGGCCGAACAGCCGGCGGAACATTTTACTCGTTTCACGACGAACTATAGTCTAAAAACATAGCAAGAAGACGGACAACATCTGCTATTTGGGGTATATTTGCAGACCTGAACAGCCCTTTATCTCTAAACATGCACTATCGAGGTGAACTTAACATCGACGAAGGTAAGCATGTTTTAGCTTGTTTTTAAACTAGGAATTATTTTGAATGGATAATAAAGCAATTAATGAATTCGGCTTTCCTTAGTTTCGGCCTCACCCTCCGAGATCTGCATAATTCTTCATATCCTACTCAGCCTCATTCACTAATTGCTAAATAACCAACGGCAAAAAACAATGTCAATACATCGACAAAAGTGTTTGATAAATTACGGATAAACCAGGCAATTGATTCACTAAACGAGTGTTAAGAACTTTTAGTTATTTGAATTGCATTGTTATCGTAAAACCTTTCATCCTAGGTTACTAATACCCCTGTCATCTTATTGTACCTGGCCGAGAAGGACTCCAATGTCCTCTTGTTAGCCTCATTAGATGACTCGCTGACTGAAGAAGAGGTCCACTCTACAAAGTACAACAATCAAAGAAATGTGACCTCTTTTACTCGATTACATTTAGTTTTCAATCCATCCGGTGAAACTTAAGAGTAAAAACAAGAAAACTGTACCGTAACACCTTCCTTCCAAATTGCAAATGTCCATCCACCAACAGTGAGGATGATATCTCTAAAGAAAGGTGATCTCTGAAGAGAGGATATAGGACCATCATGGGCTGCCCAGACCTGCTCAGGACGGGGAGCTAAACACAACAATTAAAATAATATAATTTAATGTCATTGGTGGCAAGACTGAAAGAAGCAGAAATACTTAACAATAAAATAAGCGGCACTTACTGACTATTTTGCCACTATCATTATCTTTTTCAGGTTTCCAGTCCATGTAGACGAGGTCGCCTTCCTAAATTCAAAACAGAACATAGCACAGTTCAAACAAAGTGAGACGCGTAGCCCCACCTATGATGAAACAAGCATACCTGGGCCCTTGCATGTTCACATCATATTTCAAATTATCGACATTAGTTATCTACTTAAACCTAAAAGCCTGAGTGTATGTATAGCATGACTCTTAAAGAATCTCAAGTTTTTTTTTTTCAACCAAAATCTCAGTTAGACACCGGATTCAAGTTGTATATTTACTGCACAGTTTACTTCGCAGGTCACAAGTCATACGTCTAGAGAAGCACAATTGGTTTCTTACTGAAACACAGGGAGCATAGCGGTCTAGTTATGAATAAAAAGTTTGAATACCTTTTTCATTGCCGTTACCTGATTTTTCTGTCATAATATATTTTGTCTACAATTCGTGTGAAGTTATTGGTAACGGTTCACCACTAGGAAATAATCCTTTTGATCATAGATTTGGCACCAAACGGCCCGAGGACGCTGGTCCGAAGACTGGCTCATCAATTAAGTACCTGCCGCTAAAATTACACAGTGTACAAAGCGGCTCACCTCAGTGCCAACAAAAAACTTAGAGCTGACATTTTCAAGCAGCTTGCCTTGATCCTTTCCCTTGGAAATACTAGATGATAAATTGGAAGTAACCGTGGATTCTTTCTCTTCACTTGGTTTAGGTGCTAAAATATCACAGAAGTTGGAATGTTAAAAAAGGATTCCATACCTTAATGGAAGAATTACTGGTAATACAGTTGTAGTTTACAGAGTATCCCACATAACAAAGACATCTTATGTAATTCTTTTCAGCTCTATGTTTGAGACATTTGGGACGGTAAGGAACGCGTTGATGATGAAAGAAGAAACAAGTACACCACTTTAAATTGACATCGACTATCTTAAATTTAGTGTCCACCAACGTACCAATCAGGCAAAAAGATTCTTCCAACAATAACTGAATATCTCCGGGAAATACTACATATGTGTACCAAAAACTGTAGAATTTTTAACTTCAACTAGGCATGACTGGATTTCACAACAGACCCTGTTACTATCATGGGCCTTTTATCGAAAAAAGTCTTAGACTATTATATGGACGGTCACATGCAGTTACAACTCACCAGTGGCTGATCTTGCACCTTGACGTTCTGAAATACTGAAAACACTTGGTCCAAATTCACCACCACCAGAGAGGTGCGACACGGTAACCTAAGTAACAAAAAACTGTCTGAACTTAGAGATTATTATACTTGTAAATAAAGCTACTGTAAATCAAATACGTCTCGCTAGATATTAGGGAGCTTAAGAAACAAAGACAGTTACGTCTGCACGAGAAAGGGCAAAAAAGCAAGAGGTTTAGATTAGCAAAACAACAACTCGGCACGTGCATCACGCTGTTGCACGACTGCGACGTGAAACTGCCTAATTTCACGTTTTGTGGAGGACGTAAATACAGGACAACGACTTTCTTTTTCTTTTCCTGAAATTCGATACAGTCTTTTAAAATTAATCTCCTGCCAACTTTTGACGAATTGAACCAGATGGAATAAGCGCGATAAAGTTTGAAGCAGCGCTACTTCACTTTTTAAGTGACGTTTTCGTAGCCGTCGCCGTTGTTGTTGCTCAAGCTCTCTCTTATCCCTGTTAGTTATAGTTCTTCCTTAAGTGGAATAGCCAATTACGTGTGGGAAAGGCTGGTCTATTGTTCCGATAGAGAGGACTCACTATATGGAAAAGGGCCACTTATAGAGTAAATGTATGCATCACCTCTATGAATTTGAGATGCTATTCCTAGTTATCTTATTCAACTGCATGCAGAAAAGAAATCTGGCTTCTTAGGCGCGAAAAACAATATGTTTAACACGTTACGTGTCGGGCAGGACGTGACCCCTAAGACGTAAGATCCGTAAGATCGTAAGATCCCTGGATCGTAGGTCAGCGGACAAACTGCACCCACTTTAGACATACACTGTACTTGTACAGTACTGTTTTGCGCAAAATAACAACCTTACAGTCAACCATCAATTGATTGTACCAACCCTCGGAACGGAGAGGCACAAGAGTGGCTCTATCCCTAGCGCCTGTCATAACGCTATTGTCTTAATTTCGAAGGGTTGCAAACTTCTTTTTACATTACTGTTCTTAGTTATCCTGAGTGACAGACCCTTTTCTTCAGTTTTAAATCATGCGAAAAACGAGAAAAGAAACCGCGACAACGAGGCGCAACGTTGGTGCGTTTATTTCATGATCATGGAGAATGGAGAACAGTCCTTTGGAAAATGAGTTGGCCGCCATAATGGAAATCAAATAGTGATTTTTCAGTGCTGGTCCCTCATAAGAGCCGTATCTCCGTGGCGTAACGAAACCGCAGCAGTTAGAAGTGACATATAGCTTTCAGATACACACAAACACACGCGCGAGTTTGCTAAGCTATTCAAGTAGCGATTATAAAATTACCTTGAGGACAGGCTTCCATGTTAAATCCAGGTGTTTAAATGTGGGAAGAATTCCAACTGGGTGGTTATGACCAGCAGCAGTTTGAGTGGGTGCAGCAGACTTGCTTGGCCTGGTGTCCCAAACAAGAACAGTCCTACACAGAAACAAAACAACCACAATTAACATTAGTTTGTTTACTTTTTAAATCATGGACTGTTACAACTCATACACAGAGAAATGGAGTACGGTAGCCTCAATTTCTTCTTTTCCTGTTAGAGCTGTTTTTGTTTGACCTGGAAATGATTACTGAAATGCGCGCAACTTTTGGTTGGTTTAGCGATACAATGCATTCCAGTCGCTAATCTTACAGTTTTCCTTGGTGTCGGCGAGTCCAAGTTTTGATCTTTTTAAAAAGGAAAAACTATTGGCTGATAAAAAAAAATAACGAGCACTTACCAAAACCATTTTTCAAGGTCAAAATACGAAGAAATATCGCTCTGTGCAGATATAGTTAACACAGATCATAAAGAATATTACTTGTTAAGATCCAAAGGAATGTCGAATAATACATCATGTGACTGTGCAGTATACAATGTACTCAATTCCGCCTCACTTAACTGAATATTTGTCTAAACATACCACTTCAGAGTAAGGCAAAGTTTAAGAAGCTAATAAAACAGACAGTTACATTGTCATGATATGTGTACGGTTTAATAATTTGTTAGTTTCCGAGTAACAATTCGCGTTTCTATCATAGGGTAGTCGTTTTTTGGATATCAAGAAATGATAACTTTCTCAGACAGAATGCCAACAGCGGAAACAGAAACAGGAGAAACAGTGCAAATCACGACAAAATGTCAGTCTTTCATTGAGAACAAATTAAACATCAAACAATGAATTGGCGAATTAGATGGTGATCGGCTTTAGTACTAAAGCTTTTCATACAGTGCTTTCTGGTCACAACCAATTAATAACAGCACAAAATTCTCGGGCACCATCTTTTACAGAGATCATCGATTTTCAGGAGTTAATAGTATGGCATCAGATGTCAACTTTTTCTTATCTGAATAGTTTGGAGAACTTATAACTATTTTCATATGGTACTCACCCATCAGCCGCACATGACATCAACTGATTACACTGCTGTGTTTTATTTTCCACTACGACTCCCATCCGCCCGATCTGAAGGACACAAGCAATTAAACCAGCTGTTAGGCTTACTTTTGTGGAAAAAGATTTAACGAAAACAAACTTTCAGAATTTACAACGCGTAGTATGGAAAACCACTTAAAAGCGTAACTGGGTGGCAAAAGTTATTTTTCTCATTCAAATCCTTCCAATTTTCGGCGGCCGTTGCAATCGCTACTTTTGAGATATACGGCTGAAAATTCACAGGTTTCCTAATTTTTATATGCCCTTTCAGCTCATGCTAACAAAAATTTTCAAAAACGATCTGTTCTTGTGTTTAACGAAAGTTGATCACGTGTACAACTAAAGCAAAAGGTCTATTAAAAGGACCAACATCTTCCCAGCAATCACAGTCGACCGTCGTCATATATACAGATGGCGCTGTGTAACCACTGATCGGCCGAAAAAGACATCTACATCTGAATTGACTAGTTATCTTTACACAAACGCTACTTCTCTTTTATTAATCTTAAATAAAACAACAGATCAATAAAAAAAGGTTAATCCTAGTATTATTTGCAGAGATGAAGTCAGTGATTATTCTGGTAAATTCAGCTTCCTGGTTACCTCCATATGATCAGGTATCCACATAATGTCTGAAACAACTGTCTTATGACTGTGTTCAATAGACGACACTGCACAGTACCGGAGAATGGGTGAACGGTCGAAACTTGATTCATCTTCAAATCCAGGCTTGAAAAAGAAAAGAAAAAAACGCTTATGTTGATTGATGTTCTCTCTGAGATAATAAATCATTAAATTTGCTTGAAAAATAATCTACTTGAAATACCAATATTACCGGCAAACAAACACTTTTAAGTAATGGATCATATTTTGCATAAAGCACATTTCGCGCCTTATGGCGCGACGAGAGTTTTTTTTAACAACAACAACAGTTATTCAACTATCAAATAATTTATTAAGACTATGTTACCCACATGGAGCTATTCTAGGTGGGCAACAATACAATAATTGTCTCCTATAAAGTCGGCAAAAGAACGGTAAGTAAAGAGAAAACAAAAATAAAATGAAATAAATAAATAAAATGTAGCACCTATTCTCGGTTTTCACATGACGTCACCAAAATTCAAACTAAGAAACTATCGATTCTTCTGAGTTTCTGAGTTTCATGAGGTATTACAGCACCTAAACACCTTTATTTAAAAAGAGTTTTGGTTCGAAAGGGTTCTTCGTTTTGCGATAGAGGACGTTTGAATTTCTAGGCTTTTGCGTGACGCGGCATTTAGCTGGCGGCCACAACGGCTCTTATGTGGGTTAAAAACATTACCAATTTTGGGAGATTTTGCTGTCTAAACATTCTTTGTCTCAGAATAAATATCACTTTAATAGTTTATGAGTTTTTCAAGCGATGAATTAACGCATTAGTAGGAAAAATCAAAAACAGATGTTTCTGTTGGTTTCCGGCGGCCATATTTGTGCCCCGCAAAGGGACACAAACATGGCGTCGCCATACAAAGCTTTGTAAATTTGGGTAAAACGTTTTTCCTAATATCTCGCATATGAAATATCGCACAGACCTGATTCTTGGCGAGGCCTTTTGCTTATTTATCTTCTTTTATTTCCTAGATTCGGGACTTTCTGTATTGAATGGTTTGCAATTTTATTTTTGATTGCGTGACAGTGAAAACCGAGAATAGATATAAGGAAGGAAAACACTTGAACTGGATAAGGAGTTCAGGTAGGAATTGGTAATGGTACTCATATCAACATACACCTTCTTAGTCTCCAAAACCTTGATCAGTAATTTATGTAATTTGCTCTTTGCGCTGTTCACGTAACGGAAGAGGAAGTTTGTTCCAAATTGTCACACCACTTCTAAAAAAAGTAATAATAGCTGATTGAGTCTAGATCTCTAGACATAAAAATTACCTGCGGCAGAAAATCTGGTATAATGAGAGTGGATCATGTTAGAACGGACGAGCAATTCAGAAATTTTTGAAGGAGCCCAGTTACTGGAGATATCGTGCATTAGGATAGCCGATATGATGAAGATGGCATTTCTGAATACACATTAACCTGCGAGCAAGCTCTCCATTTCGTTTGGCAAACGGAATGATACTCGTGGCTAAAAAGTGAACGCCCACGCAAATGGTAAGCCCGCCCTTCGCTCTCGTGTCTCGTTAAGCGTGCAACTCGAGCGTGACTTCTCGCGATATCCCCCTTGCTTGCAGGCAAATAAGTGATCCGCGTGAGTGGAAAACCTGCTCCTCGCTCTTCCGTCTCCTTAAACGTGCCCCTCGCGTGTGACTTCTCGCAATATCCCCTTGCCTGCAGACTAAAAAGTGAACGTCCAACCAAATGGCAAACCCACCCCTCGCTCTCGTGTCTCCTTAAGCGTGCAACTTGAGCTTGACTTCTCACGATATCCCCTTTGATTGAAGACAAATAATTGATCCGCGTGAGTGGCAAACCCGCTCCTCGCTCTTCCGTCTCGTTACGCGTGCCACTCGTGCGTGACTTCTCACGATATCCCCACGCCTTGCGGGCTAAAAACGCATCATATTCTACATATCATTCGATCAGTTTTCCGCTTTAACACAGATCAACGTTTCTTCATCCGGACCACAACTGCAGTTACTGATAGATGCCATAGTATGCTGCATGAGCACTCCTTACCAGTGTGTTCATGGAGTTTTTCTTCGTTTGACCATGGGACTGTCTGTGGCTGCGTAATCTGTCACCATGGTTTGTTATGTCCCACAACACAATCTAAACATAACAAAATAATTCGCATAATTTTACAACTGATATAACTTTGCAGCGCTCTATTAATTTTAATGTCAATAATTTTATACTAATACTAAAACCATAAACTGGTGCAAGTCTTAATTAGAATCCTCGCGCTATTACAAAGGAAGACGTTAATTAAACCAAAAAATCGCACATCAAAATGCTTAAAACGGCACCATTTGACTGTGCGATCAATGAAAAATGTTGCAGTGTTGACGGAGGACGGGGCATTTGCCCTCTTTTTTCGTCCCCACCCCGGGGGATTTGACAGCTCAAGAGCCCCCACCTCCGGGAGTTTGCCATCCAAGGCAAAAAAAATGCTAATGCTCTGGGTTCAGCCCGAAGGGGGCAGGGGGGTTGGGCGCAGGTGGAATTGACTGATGCATTACTCAGGAGCAAATTTTTGCGGTAATTTTTATTTGCGGGAACTTATTCTTGAGAATAGCTGGAAAAATCGCAAAAATTAGAACCTGCAAAAATTTCGTGCCACACGCTATGTCCTTTTAAAGAGAGACAAGTAAAATACTTGCAGCTCTACCAACATGGAACTGAACTGTTACCTGTCCATTTATGCAGCCTCCAGCAATGATATTTGGGTCAGAAGGATTAAACTTGAAGCAAAAGATATCATCAGGAGCTTCAAGAAGAGCCTAAAGAACAATACATTCTGTTTTAAAAATACCATTAGAACACCTCCAATTATCATGTGGGTAACCCTATCCACTAGATAAATTTCTCTCCAGTGTTTAACACAATTGGTTTCACTAATACACCTTTGGCTTTCATTAACAGAAAATATAAATTCATTTCATTTTACGGGAATTCAATAAGATCATTCTTAAGGAGAACATTTTCCCGTAAAAATGTTCATTTTAATCATCCGTCGTTTTATTTTTGCAATTACCATGCTAATGCATCTTCAGTAACACCATCGGAATGTCATTTTCTTTATTGTAAAGTCTATTATGTCTTTGGAAAAACATTAACATCGATAACACTGTCTTTTATATTTTTTGAAAGTACCCTTTGCTTTATTTTATTACATAAACACATACCAGCGGATGAATCGGGTCAGAGAAGCTCCAGATAAGCACCAGCGAAGAAGTCATAAGAATACGAGAAAAGTAATCCACTCTGTCATCAAATGAAAGACCTTCACCACAGGAAACTGCAATGATGCCTATTGAATGTAAAGAATAAGAGAAAGGCAAGTCATCAATAAACACTTTTCAGTCAAACCCTGTTAATACGGACACTGATTTTTTTAAGCATCTGATAAGCGTTAAATTCTTGAATAACTAACTTGTATTTTGCAATTTCTTCACAATGTCCGTGGCAGTAATAACCCAAAATGACGCCCAAATCTAGAGGCTTTAATAAATTTCTCTCTGAGACGGTTTTGCTCTCATATCGGGAAGCAAGGGTGGCACAGTGGTGAGAGCACTCGCCTCCCACCAATGTGGCCCGGGTTCGAATCCCGGCGTCGACGCCATAAATATTCCTGTCTAGAACACTCTACACTCCCTGTAAGTACTGACAGGCTTATACAGGGCAACTTGTGATTCACAAAATTAATATGTAGATGTAATGTACATCTGTATAACTATTTGTTTTTTATGTCATCTTGTTAGTGCATTATAGTCTTAACGAATAATTAATGCACTACTTTTTGAATATTTATTAAACCTGTTTTCTCAAAAAATAACAGAGAACCAGAGCCCTAGGTGTCGAACTAAATAATTTAGCTATACATCTACTGCACTGTACCCTGTAGAGATTGCTCATAGCAACCTGCATTAAAGGCAAAAAATCCTCTGGAATGTCATAGTTAATGTTTATTTCTTTCTTTCTTTATTTTATTATGCAAAATTAGAGACAACTTTACAGGCCATTTTACAATCAACTTTACTGGCAACTTTAAAGGTTAATGCTACCTTTGATAGCAGGATGCCATTGAATGTCTGTGATAGTTTTTTCCTTGCTGTACTGAAGATCAGTGAAGGACTGGTATTCCTGCAAACATCACATGATTGCAAATTATTACCTTGAATACGAATCAGAAAGACTGTTAAAAACATTTCCTGCAACATAGAAGACAAACGAACATTCGCCACCCAGTTGTAGTATAGGAGACTTCAGTAAACCTAGCTTCTAAGCAAAAAGATCACTGCTTTATGAAGTAGCTATACAGCTACCTAATGGCAGAACCACAATATATTTAGACACGAAATGCGGCATAAATTTAATAATTACATAATATTTTTTGATACCAAAAGAAATCTTAACTTTCATAATTCAACTATGGTACATGTACATGTTGTTTCCACGAATATGCCAAAGAATGAAAATTTGCTGAGTGAGTGACACTTAAATTCAATAATATTGTGTTTAACAAACATATTCTCATTTCATCAGATCTAACTTGAAAACACTGTGGTAAATATCTTTGTTGTGCACGAGTTCTCTAACAAGTAAAATTGTAACTTTTTATTGGTTTTGTTTTATAATTCATGATGTATCACATAACCTTTAAATAGTTGTCTGACTTTGCACCAAAAGTAGTTTCATCATCTGCCAGGGACAAATAGTCATCATAAAACACATCTAAAATCTCATTTTGTTGTAAAGCCAACTCAAATCTGCAACAACAACAAAATAATACATCTAAATCTTTTTTCACATCATACAGTGGACAACAGCAAGCCAGGATGATAATGCAGGGTGCAAAGAAAGGGAATTTCACGGAAGTTGTAATAAGCATGTACTAATTCAAAAGTCATTTCAACTAACACGAAAAAAAAAATTTTTGATGAGCAGGTTTGATTACGGTTCCTCTGTGATTTGAATTCCATGAAAAACATCACTTGCCTGTTGGGAAACTTAAGAATAGAACGCACAGGCCTGATAGCAAAATCCATTAGTCCTGAGTTATCAGACATTTGAACACCATACAACGAACAAAATGTTCAAGATTATATAGCTGACGAGCCTCTTTGCAACGGCCACCTTGGGGACAGAAGAAAGTGGCGATTTGATTGTAGAGAGGTTTAAAGAAGAGTCATGATGTACAGAATGTCCGCCAAAAAAGAGCTGTTGTAGAGAAGTGAACGTTGTGGAGAGATGGTCGTTAATGGAGGTTCAACAGTAATTCCAGAAATGGAAAATGGCAAGTATTATTTTAGTTCCATTATTTTATTATTATTACAAGTATTTTATAAAAATTGCAACAGCCCATTTAGGTGGGTGTATGGATTGACAGATCCAAAAAAAGATGCAGAGAGATCAAGGGGTACATGTAGGATAAGTGAATGGATACCATGGTGTGCAAATACTGTACATCATGTTATTTTTTCACAGTCAAAAGGGACAGAAAAAACCAAATACTTTTCTCCAGGTACTGAGCAGTAAAGTAAGAGCCAGCACATACATATAATATTTGATCATAATACAAGTACCTTGGTGTGACCTTGTCCATAAAACTAAGTAAGTCAACCATTGATTTTTGTATCTCCCCTTTAGTTTTTTCCTCTATGGTCCGTGGAGCATACTGGGTCACTGCATTACAAGGTTTTCTCCTGTAGAAATAAATTGTATAGTACAGGTGTATGACTGAAATAATTTTGTGATAATAACATGTATATAAATCAAGTTATTTACAGCTGTAAGTATGTAGCTTTAAGTCCCCTCTGGAAACAAAAAATGCAGAGGGTAAAAATCACAATAATACAATACAGCAACTGCACACAGTAGACATAAAACTGCGAGTGTATATTATGTGACTGTAAAATTATCAGAATCAAACCAACAGTTATCTGTTTCAAGGAGATGGTCACTCATTAATCTTTTGTATCTGAAATAAAGCCAAACATAACTTTGAAGTTTAAGAAAAAACAAAATTAAACAGTTTGCATACATTGTGTCTGTTCACAAACTACGCGTGTATTAACTTCCTTTTGAATGGTGGTAACATCCATTTAAACAGTTTACAGTATTATCCTTAAACATCAATTTCCCTCTCAAAGAGTTGATTTTTTACCAAGCCATGCAGTATAGCCCTGATCAGCACCTTACCATTCTGTTTGATTCCCAATGTCAGTTAACACTGGAACAGCCTGCAAAGAAAGACACCAACAGCCAAATGCAATTCAGACTCCTTTCCTGTGGTATGCACAATAAATGTGCACACAAACCAGGTTTATTTAATTAAAACTTATCATATAATGTCTAGTAAACATCAAGTACAAAAGGACATTGCACCCTTTTTGTAGGGTGGCAAAGGAAGGGGTTCCTATCATGCATCATATGCCTAATTTTTTTTTGGCCATCACATGCATCACGGGAAAAAAAATTGGCCGTCACTCATCACGTAAATGAGGTGTGCAATAGGTCACTTCTGAGTTCCAAACACTCTCGCTTTCAAAAGGCTAAGCACAAAACCTTTCTTGAGAAAAAGAGATTATTAATTTTGCATGAGAATAAAAAATAATTTTCATATCAATAGCTTCACACTTAGCCTCACTTTAAAACAAAGACTAGGAGCATCTCAGAAATGGCAAATTGCAGTAAGTAAATGTGGCAATATCTCAATCCATTGAATGAATCAGCTCTGACTAATAAATTGTTCTCAGTGTCCGTTGGGTAGGATCGCACATTAACAGTTAATTTAATGACTTTAACTGCTCAAAAGTGGGTTTCCTGAAATTTACGAACCATTATTAACTGGTATTCACTGATCTGAGAATAGAGATCATAATCCTGGGGGGAGGGAGGGGGGAAGGCACTCCTTTACATGTATATGACAAATACGGGGATGTGCTGCTGAACAGGGAATGGTTTTTGCTCTCTCTGTCCTAAACAGAGTATAAATAATAATTTATATAATTTATAACTTTGTGTGAGTCTGTTAGCCTGTGTGATTGATGTGATTTGCTCGATGAATTTTGTTTGTACTCCAAGTACAGTCAAAGCTCTCATAAGCGACCTCCTTTGAAATTTGAAAAAGTGGTTGTAGCTAGAGGTAGTTGCTTACGAGAGTGGTCACAAGGAGAGCTTCGACTGTATACAGAAGCAATAACCATGCCTTGAATTTGGTATATTGCAATTGCCAATAAATGGCTTTAACATTGACGACAGCGTGCATTTTGTCCTAAACAGGGTAATAAAATTGAGGGTGTTGTCTTAAACAGGGTACATGGGGTGTATGTGTTTTAAGAATTTTTGCCCTAAACAAGGTCAGGGTTTCAAATCCTCAGTGGTTCACCTGTACCCAAATATTGGTCAAGTACCTCCTCCGGGTCATAGTACAATTCTGACAGGAGATTAGAGGTTGAGGAACAATAAAAAGGACCAGAAAATGATGTCATGAATATCTGTAGTTTTCTATGTCTTTGGTTCTACTTACAAATGATATTCAAAAATCCAGAAAGCTAAAAGGAAAATGATTCACCACGTGTTGTGAATATGGTAAATCACAAACCACCCAGTTATGTCCAATCACACCTCAAGCGGCTAAATTGGGCCCGATCACATATCATGCTGATAATTTGGGACCTATCACATGTCATGGAAAACCCCTGTTGGGCTTTGCTACACCCAGTCAGTGATTTTGTTACCTCTGTGTCCTGTGATGCAAAACGCAAAATAATTCAAGGAATGCGTCCAGTAGGATGCAAAGATCGATCTACACGTATCAATCTGAACATGTGTGTTTCTAGAAAAATCCTGTTTGCGTAATTTCTGAGGAAGTTATTTATGGCTATTGTTTAATGATGCATAAATTATTTCTTTTAGACTTTGTTGAGCTTTAAAATAGTCAAGGACTATATTTTAATATCAGTAAACTGTAATACAGAGTTTTAGAGTCTGTCTTCAGATTGACCATCTGGTTACATAAAGGCCCAAGCATTTTCAATTTCAAACTCTTTGTTTTTTTAAACTGGGACTCATTGGTTGTAGACTTAGCTTGGACTCATGATTTTTCACAAGATGAGTCCCAAGACTATAAGCATAACTTTTTGTAACAAAATCACTGCCCTGTTTTAACTGAATGAGCATAAGCTGTTTGAAAATCCAAAGACTTTGAATACCAAAGAGAAAGGATTGAGAAAAGTTATTCAAAGTCATAAAATCTGGCAAACTGTGTTAACTAACAGCACTGCAGAGTTACGTGTAAAAGATGTGGTTCTGTTAAATAAAACAAAGGTGCCTTACAGCAGTCTTTTATCGCACAAAATAGCAGACAGCACAGTACCTAACTTCATTACGCCCTCCAATAATTTTAACCCTCTCAGGGTTGTCAGAAAGTTTTGAAGTAGACAGCTGAGTTGTCAAAGTACGAGGCCAGTCCAGGGATATTTTATTTAAAACATGCCATCCGTAAAGAAATGCCAAGAAGAGTAGCCAGCCGATACTAACCAAGTAGGCACCGATTTTCGCCCGCAGCCGGCTACTTTTGAGAACCCTGGACCCCTGTGAGCTTTTTGTCTCACTGACATTAATCATTCAGTACATGTATCCATTGGGCTCTCACAAACCTGTATGCCTTTGTCCAACTCTTTCTTTAGAAGTCCATAACTGTCATCATCAAATGAAGGGCATTCTACAAAGCCATCTTTGGCATCTGATACATTGCGGTCACTTAAGAAAACAGGAGCTCCAAACTCACGCCTTTTCCTTGAAATCCTAAATTTCACCTACATGTTGTCAATGAAATCACACATCAAATAAAAAAAGCTTATGAAGCATTCTGCATACATTGACAGCACAATGAACTAATTTTTAGATAGGGCTACAAGTACACACAGCAATGACAATGCCTCTGTCAATAATTCTCTAACCTTTGGTCTGTTTTCTATCACATTTTCCTCTTCCACTTCCACTTCACTTCCCAGTGATAACCAAGGCTGTGGAGTCCTAGGAAACTTTCTAAGGGTTAAAACAAGGTCTTCTTCTTCAGCCTCTTCTCCTTCACCAGCTTGGAGCTCCTCTTGAGGAGGCTAATGAGATTGGATTAAAAAAAATACAAAGTATGGTGATCTCAGTTATTAAACCAGGCCTCTGCACAGCTCTCTTCTAGCCAGTGCTCAGTTTTGGAGGAGACATGACTAATAGATGTACTGTAGTACCCCTTTTCTAAAGAAGGGGTGTTACAGAAATGCTTTTTTTTTTTTCGAAGAAAAATTGAAGGGAACCCAGACTGCTCTGAACCTGCAAAATCCAAGGCAGACCTCTCAATCTTAAAAGACCAAAATCCTGGAGATCAAGGTAAATAAAACAGTGACTGGAGATTTGGGAACTAAAAAGAACTAAAACCAGGTGTTCATCAAAATATAGTTTCTTTTTCTGTTTATCAATATTCACCATTTTCTGCCATTTTGACAACGTGGACCAAATGCATCTGGATGCAACAAACTGGTAATGATAAGCTTATTTGGCATTAATTTTGTCTTCTACATATGGTTCTGAGGTCCATGTCTTGTCAACCAGTCGATCAAAATATGACAAATGTGCCTTAGAATTGTGGATTTCTACAGAATTAGTACCAGAAAATCAATTTTACAAGGCAAAAATGAAAATATTCAAGGAAAGTGTATTCTATCAGCTTGTGAATCTGTTTACAGTGAGATTTTTGAGCCTCATCGAGAGACCTTGAGGTTGCCCTCAAAACCGTGAGACTTGAGAGGTCTGCCTAGGTGCCCAGTATAAGATTTCTAGGGGAAAAAACTGATTTTCTAGTTGCCCGGGAAAATAGTTAAGATACCAGAGACAACAGAGCACCGCCAGAGCACAAATACATTCAAGCTAAAATGATTCCAGTCTTGTGTGATTTTGCTTTGACTCCTAGCCCTAATTATTCAATTATTCAGATCAAAATGAACAAAGTTTACTGTAAGTTAAAGTGATTTCAATCTAACTAGGTTGATATCATTTTAACCCAAATATATTAGAATAATATTAATTTTTTTAGAAGGTATTAGAATGCAACAGTTATTATGAACAAAACTAGCAATAACCAAAGGTTTAATACAGAGTGTGGACGACAACTATCAAAGGTCAAAACGCTTTTGCTCCAGTGCATTGCTTTGCGTAAGTTTCATGTGACAGGTGAAAAACGCGAACGATCAGATTTCGAGTGATAGAAGGTCCAAACGTTCATTATCAAATTGCATTCTGTGCCTTCCATACATTCTTAGTGGAGGTCCAAACGAATCCTGACTACATACAAGTGACACATGCGCAACAACAACCTGGAAATGAGGATTGCGGGCTCCTTTTGTCACCCGCAATAAATGAAAGCAATAAGTTAACAGCATGAACTGCATCTGTCGTAAGCCTGGGCCGGTTGCTCGAAGCCTGGTTAGCGCTAACCGTTGGTTAAGAGGTATCAAAATGTATAGGTTTCCATGGTATTTAATGCTGGTTAGCACTAACCATGCTTCGAGCAACCCGGGAAACAGAGGAAGAACACACATGAACTTACATCCCGGCGTAGTCATTCGATAAAAATTGATATCGGAAAATCATTCGATAAATCGATAAAAATCGATTGATTGATTTTAAGCGATATCGACTTTATCGGTCAATCGATAAAAATCGATACTCACACGCCGACGAAGTGTTAATTTTATCGATTTTATCGGATTCATCTTTCCCTTTCAAGACTGGGTGAAAGAGCAACGAACGTGTGATTGTGTTACATCAGCAAATAAATAAACAGTGGAATAATCAACCAGGGATCTATAGCGGATTTCAAATGGAACAAACGCTGAGTATTAATAAAAGTTTGTGGAAAAGATGAACGAACACGGAAGTTGTTATAAGTGTCTCTGCGAGCTCTTAAATATGTTTTGGTGTTTCCCTGTCGAAAATTGGTACGATAATTCAGTTTCGATAAATTCGATATTTATCGATTTTCGATAATCCTAATTCAAACATCGATAATTATCGATTACTCACACCGAACTCTTTTATCGAATTTTATCGAATTTCGAAAAAATTAATCGATTTTTATCGATTGTTATCGAATGTTATCGATTATCGATATTATCGAATGACTACGCCGGGACTTACATGTAAACCAGTGTTTAAATTGTATTGGTCACTTACATTTAGGATTCTTTCCTTAGCTTCCTCCGTAAGAACCAGGTAAAAATTCTGACCATACTTGAACACAGGATCATACACCACAAGAAGTTCGTCGCCTGGGTAATCCTGCACAAATTAAAAGCCAGTGACATGCATAAAGTGGTTACATGTAACCAGAAACTTGAGCTTAAGCTTTAATATGTGTTCCAAGAAACTGCAAGCCTACCAACACGATTTGTTTGGCTGGATGAAAATCTGAAACAGCTGCTCGGTCTTTAAAATCCTGAAATACCGCTTCTTTAGGGATCAACTTGTAGGGATTTTCCTCGGTGACATCCTCGTCTCCCTTGCACCCAAATATCTCTTGGGTTTTGCTCGTGAAGAAGAGTGGCATTATATCCGATGGAATCTCCTCTTCTCCTTCTTCTTCGCCGACATTACTGGCGTTTGTTTCATCTTTTCTTTCCTCAGGCATTTTTTAAGGATGTGCTTTTATGTTTTGCAACCCCGTAGACTACTGTGAGCTTCTAATTGCCGCCATTTTGAATAACAATATCCCGGATCAAAAATTCAAACACAAGTAACCATGAGAACGTGCCGTTGACATTTGATGTAGCTTACATAACCTATAAATTCACTGAGTCAGTTGACATTCACGTGCTCGTGCTGCTGGTACATCTCATGCAATGCAGTCCTTCGTTTTTGCAGAGTTAGCAGAGTTTTCTTGTGAAGATGGATCACATATTCATCGTTTCACTTCTTTTCGTGGCTTGCACTTCCTTAACTGGTGCCATCATTCCTAA
This sequence comes from Porites lobata, assembly GCA_942486035.1. Lineage (NCBI taxonomy): Eukaryota > Metazoa > Cnidaria > Anthozoa > Scleractinia > Poritidae > Porites > Porites lobata. The sequence continues at coordinate 1,125,745 of CALNXK010000134.1, forward strand.
GTACAGCATTGCATATTTTAAGCAGAAACTTGATCATTTCAACTTTGTTCAAGATGCAACATTTTCACAGCGATACCTCTACACAGGTACTGTCAGTAACCTCAATATGACACTTAGATAAAAAAGCTTCAGTTCTACCAATTCCCGTGCTTAATTTTGGGCTTGAGGAGCAAGATGCCCTAGTGAGCATGATATCGCAAACACCGCAAGCGTTTGCAAGCAGCAAATGCGTGAAGGCGCTACTACCGTTTGCATACGCACTGATTACAAAACGTCCATTATGACCCCTACAAGCGTATGCTGATCCTCATTTTTTATATTTAAAATATACTAAGTAGATTATTGATTAATTGAGCCCTATACATGTAATATAAATATTCACTCTAATTTAATTTTGTTTTTTTAAATGAAAAGATGTGGCTTTTATTCTGGTATAATTAAGGCCTTAGCAGAGATGCTTTTCCCTCTTCAGATTTTCCTTTTTGTGTCATATCCTTCTTTTCAGGGTTGTCACTAAAGTAGGCGGGGAATCAAACAGCTAGGGGTTTCTTTTGGTTCTATTTTTTCTTTTATTTTCCTTTGAAAGTAGCCGGGGTCCATGTTCATAGTATCCTGGGGGAAATCCCCTGCCCCCACCTCTTAATGACACCCCAGCTTTTAAAGTACCCTGCAAGTAGTGGTTTCTCCAGGCTGGATGCTACACTGTGAAGGGAGACAAACCAATGTGAGCAACCGTTTGCTTCTTTGATCAAGCTGCCGACTTCAGCACCATGGATGAATACATTAACTTTGAAAAGGAAAAACCAAGTAAAGACTTTCACAGACGTAGAGCATGCTCGATGGAAACGCCAGTGGTTGCTCACAGTGGTTTCTCTCCCTTCATAGTTTTGCAGGGTATTTTATCAATCAAACACCCACCATTCATCCCTGCAAATGCACTATAGGTCCTTTGCAGCACATAGTCACGTGACCTTGATGCAAAAATTATGGGATATAATGTAAACAATACCAGGGATGGCATTAAGGGTGTGCAAAAACTAGCTGGAAAGCCACTTAAAGAGAAGACTGTGCAAAAGACTAAGATTAATTTTTATTTTATGGATTTCTGCAAAATTACATTTACATGTATGACTGTTTAAAAAATTCAGTGATCAATCCATCGACAGATTTAGATCACTGAGTCTTGGGACTCAACATTCCATCAATGAATGAGTCCCAAACCCATTCAATGATTCCCCTATTGAACTATATTATAGTTGTGAATGGCAAAGTTCATCAAAATACATTGTATGCATTGAAAAGGTTGGAAAAACTTGACATTTCAAGGGTGCTCCCTCTTCCTCAGTGGTTTAAAAGAGGGAGCACCCTTGAAATGTCTGGTTTTTCCAGCAGTTTTCAATGCATATTTTGATAAGCTTTGCCATTCATTCATTCATTCATATTTGCATTATTCTTCAAATTTTTCAAAGCACCTTTCAACTTTCTACCAATAGAGGAGCTCTATGTGTGCAAATTGCGCATGCAAGCAAGCCCGTACGATACAGAAGACGTTAAAACAGCGCTGCTTTAGCGACTTGTTAGCGCTGCAACGAGCGCTGCAGAAAGGTTGCACGAACGCTGTTTTCCGTTCGCTGCAGCAGTGCATTTTTGTGACTGCGTGAACGCTGCGGTAGCGACACTGAGAGCTGCAGGAGCGCTGCCGTAAAGATGCAAAAAAATAGCCACACGAGGCCATACGGTCGATAAACAGCTTTTATGCAGCGCTGTGCAGCGTTAGTGAAGCGCTGCAAAGAACAGTTGTAAAAAAAGAAATGCAGACTTCAACAATACAATAATCATGAGACATGGTAAAGGAGTTGACAAGAGGCCTTATAGTAGCGGAGTAAAAACCACAAGAAAGACAAAATGCAACTGATACTTTATTAGTATTCACGCAGCATTAATGCGTTACAAAAGCAGGTGACATATAAAAATCTCGACAGTCTCGCTTTGTAAATATTCAGCAATCACGGTCACTCATCTAAATGTAAGAACATCCATTAACATGCCGACATTGAAGTTTATCTTTTTTAAAATAAAGAGAATAAGAGCGATTGTTCTACATAAAGTTTGCACGGACAGCAGCCAAATGATGTTTTGATTCGTTGCAACAGCCTAACATCGCTCACCTTTGACGTTTTGTCCATGATCCACGATCTGCCGTCACTGTTTTCATGAAAGAAATCAACCCAATTTTACCTTGGTCGTCGTTAAATTTACAATGGACTAAGGAACGTACATCATCGTGAACGTTTGAATCTTGTAAATACATGCGTACCCCAGCTCAGATTCTTGTATCTGTGTTGCTTGCTCTGGTTCGATTAAATCGGTACCGGCGTAGAATTCACTGAACAGTGCCGTTGTTTACAAATACCTTTGAGCTGTTCCATCCAAAAACATCAACAGAACTTCCACCTTGAAACACTAAACTAGATGCTAAACACTTACAATGTATGAATGTTTGCGCCTTTCATTCAACGGTCGCAAATGTTTGTCTAGCGATGTAATGTGATCTGATGCAAAAGTGCCGACCAATTAGATTACAGCCTAGAATGTCTCCAGGGAATTAGCGATAACATTCCCACGCTCGCCAGTCACGGAATAAAATTTATTGAAATCTTTATTCCAAAAGCATAGAATTTGGAGGTTTATTCAATAAGTGATCTTCCCTGCGTACAAGCTTACTCACATTTCTTAGAGGTACAGTCAAAGTTTTCTCGTTATGAAAGCCGTAATCTGTGGCAAAAGGCTTTTCTGGCGGTTCATGTTATGAGCGCTCAAGAACGTTGTGCTATCAGATCCAGCGTAGCTGAATAATATTGTAGCGTTACTGCAGCTATTGAAAGTCGGCAACTGCGCTGCAAAACTGCTGCCGAGAGCTTCAAAGGCAGCACCAGCGCTTTTGCATCCCGCTGCAACTTGGATTAAGCTGTTGTTTGGCTTCTAAAATGCTGCTAAACAGCTGTAATTTAGCTGTACAGCTATTTTGTGGCGCCGTACAGCGCTGCAAGTTTCGTACGGGTTTGCTCTCCAGGGTTTTAATTTTGAAGATCTTTAAGTCCTTATTTGGTATCTGCAGCGTTGTGCAGCGATAATGCAGCCTCAAGCGTCGCTTGTATTCAGGTTGTCATATGGAGTGGTTTCAATGTTTATATCTAAGTCTCATTGCAGCTTTTAAGCAGCGGCCCGCAGCGTTGCTTTACCGCTGCTTTACCGTGGCAAAATTTTGCAGCGCTTTCGCAGTGCACGAAATGTGACGTTCTCTGCTTTAGGGACTCACGAGCACTGCTTTACAGACGCTTAAGCGCTGTGCAACCATAAAAGTGAACTGCTGCAGCGCTGCGGCAGCGTTGCGTCGTTCGTACGGGAGGCCCCATGCATACCTATGAAATTTGGTAATCTGTCCATCCGAGAAATTTTGATGATTACGTGACCATTTGTCTGCCGGTCCATCCGCACCACAGGGCAACCAATGTGAAATGCCAAACTTTCTGAGCTAGTGTGGGAGAGCATAACCTGTGTTTAACTTGATGATCAACTGACAGCTACCAAAACAAACTCGATAATAGCTCTGGGCATGAAACAAATGTTTGTGTCCAGATGGACGCACCCAGGACTCATTTATGTACTTTTTCTGAAAAATTCAACATTTTCCATTGCTATATATATATAGTACAACAGTGTACATTATTGCTTTCACCATTATTTTTCTGTCTCAATTTTGTCATGGGCAGGTGACTTACAAACTGTACATCTATAATATGTTCTTTGTTGTTTTTTTTTAAAAATGCCTGTAAACCATCCTCCAACCTGATCCCAGTCAAACCAATGAGGCCCTGCCAGGGTAAATTCTGACAAGCGACATGGCCCAAAAAGGAGTAACAGCGCGTAAAATGAAATAGTGACAAGAGACAACCTCCCTCAGCCAAATTGCGACAGTGACGGCAAAGCCGACAATAAGCGACAAGCATTTATAAACACCGACACGAGACGTTTTAAAATTCAGACGGGCGACATGGGACCCCCCTGGCAGGGCCTCACTAATGGGGAGGGGTAGAGATTTTGTTCAGTATAGTATGTACTCTGAAAAGCGAACTGTTGCAATGTCCTGAGCATAATAATGTATTTTACAGACAGCTCGATTAGTTCTGTCGGTGCACGTGTGTTGAGAATGCAGGAACTACAAATACAATGTGTATGTGGAGAGGACCCGCTTTCCTCCTGCTTCCATTTTGCATTATCTGAAAAAAACATGAATTTCTTTTTGTGCTTATCAATGTTAATTGATTTAATATTTCTTGGTAGATCAATATTGGAATGAGAATGGACCCATTTTCTTTTATACTGGCAATGAAGGCTCTATCACCTCATTTTGGGACAATTCAGGCTTTGTTTTTGAAGCAGCTGAGCAGTTTAATGCCTTAGTCATATTTGGCGAACATGTAAGTTTGAACTTTCGCTCTACTTGTATACTGTGTGCTAGACTGTACTGCAGGCATTATCAGTCTAAAATTTGCTCAGGGTGTGCATGGATACTGTGGCTCAGTTTTTTCTTAGTTTTAGAAGAAAGAGATATCTAATGGAAATCTCAAAAAAATTTCCAAGGTCTAGATAAGATTCAAAATCACGACCTTTCAAGTTCCTGGACTGGATACTCTAACCACTAATTAAGCTAAGACACAGGAGGCTTTGTGGCGAGCAGGGTCGAAATTTGATTATGGGGGATCCGCTTATGTCTGACTTGTAAACTGGAGAGAGGTTGGTAAACTGCAGTGCTAAGCATATCATCTGTAAATATCTGCAAAATTTTCATTATTTGCAATCTTATATGATTCTTTGCTATTACATTTAATGTAATCATAGTCTCCTATGACATGACATGTCATAGGAGACTATACATGCATGATTACATTAAATAGTGTGATCAATAAGGGTGAAATTGCAATGACTATATACTACACGTATGCTTGACTGCAAAGGATTCGCTTTCTTTTTCCACATTTTTGTAAGGCATTACTATTCTGCTCATTCACAGCTATAAATCATAATAAAAATAAAACAAAAGAAAATAGATATCAAACTAGTTTGAATTCATTTTGCCCTGAAATGCTTCTCCATATACAGCATAATTACATATGCATGTTATTTTCTTTATAATATTTAGCATCATTTTTTGTTTTTGGTTTAAAGAGATACTATGGGGAATCTCTTCCATTTGGCATGAAGTCATTTGAACATGACAAAGTTGGATATCTTACAATAGAACAAGCCATGGCAGACTATGCTGTGTTGATAACAGAACTGAAGGTTCAGTTTAAAGCAACAAAGAGCAAAGTTGTTGCTTTTGGTGGAAGGTGAGATATGCTTATATTTTTGTTGTATCATTTATTTCATAATTTACTCTGTACAATTATTGTTAGTTGTATAGTCTAAATCGAGGGCCTTTCTCACTGTTCTTTCACAGTTGCTTCTTTGGCTGAATGAAACAAGGCAGCTCTAAAAAGCAATCTGCCTGTTTAGTGTGGTCTTCATGTCCACAGAGCTGGTCTAGTAGAGAGCTTAAGGTAGCAGATTAGACCCTTCCACTGTTACATCGTATTTCAACTTTGTCATGGACCAGATATATGTATAGAAAATATATAATAATGAGTACCTTTATAATATGACACTGCATGCAATGTTCCCCCTGCCAAGTTTTAGCATACTTGTCAAAGTCTTGTACACATAAAGTTGTAAGTTTGTGCCCACACCAAGCAAACATTTTTAACATTTCATGACTTCTGGCTTGTTGTTTGGGGTCCATATTGAGTCTTTCGTTAATGTAGCTGCTGATTTTTGTCAGTGAGGAGGTTACCATCCTCGAGTGATGGTACCATCTTCTTTGAGAGACCAACAGTGTGTTGCAGTTTTGATTCCAGCATTATGTTTCACAAAATAATATTGCCAGAATCTCTAGCCATCTGTATTCCAGCTACTTCAAGGTTTTCCCACTACAGGTTTACAAATTTCCAACGAGTTTTACTCTTTATAAGTCTGCAGTGGAAAGCAAGATGGTGGTGCATTTCTGTACAAGCCTCCACATTGTGAAACTACTCCTTCATGGCTGTGCATCTCTCCTTAATAAGACTGGCAAAAGCTGTCGGGCATCCCACCAGTCTTGTCTGCCTTGTTTTGGGAGCTTTAAATGCCTCTAGGGCTCGACACTAACAGTTTTTCCCTTGAAAATTCCAAATGTAGCAGAAAATGACAAAAGAATAAAACTTCTTGCTGGGTACGTGCTTGCCATAAATTGTCACCATCTTGGCCAAGTAACTTAGGTAAGAACTGGATCCTGTTGTGCCCAGTCCATTTCAACCAAATCTGAGATGTGATTACTCATGGCAAGACGTTGCAGTGGCAGACACAAAAGCATGTTTCAGATGTCTTCTCCGTGGACTCTAAAATTAATGATCTAGAAATTTAGAACAAGCTGTTTGGTTGGGCCAGCTAGAAGTTGAGAAAGACAAGCTAGATGGAGATGAGAAGGAAAAACAAAAAGTGCATCCAGACAAGTTTCCTTACCTTCTATTGATGCTTGCTGAAATTTGTCTTGTTCTCTCCTTTTTTATAAACTTGCCTTTGGTGAGATTTAATCTTGATCATTATTATTTGCATGCACTACCCACCTCAAACAGCTTTGCTAGCTGTGGACAGTGCTCAGCGAAATGCCAGAAAGTGGTACAGTATAACCATTCAGTTTTTTCTCTGACACTGAATTTTTCAAGTTCTCTAGTTGCTGAAGCAGGACATGAAGCCTCCCTATACGAATAAAGACTATATAAGCAGCCATCACACTGCAATTAACCCTTGATGTTGGCACCTGGATCAAGTCCAATATTGTGCTTACTAGGCGCACAGGCTCTGGTCATACATTTCAGCCAGCAATACCACCCCCTCAAAGATATGAGCCAGCAGTATAACATTACTACTAACAGTAACTGCTGGGGTAACAGGGACCCATGGCGGATGACCTTCAGCTTGCTTGGAGCCCCCCTCTTACCATTTGGCATGTCTTGTTTTTTTTGTTCTGTTAAAGTGTTTCCAGATTATTCTCCTCATCTGGGGAACTGTTTAAGCCAAGGAAAACAGTTAGTCACAAAGCCATCCAACCATAAAGAAGTAGTACTACGTTACATGTTTACAAGCTATCAATAAATTGTACCAAGCACCTTGAGGTGTGCAAGATGTTCAAATGGAAGATGCCTGTACTTACTATTTATTACAATTTGCTTAGTTTCATTAAGTTTTAACTTTCATGTTGTGTTAGTTCTCAATGGTTACAATAATCACTTAAGACTACTATGAACTTGGCTTATTGAGCTTTAAACTTGACTATATTTGCATGCTGTACCCGACTCAAATATACATGTTGCTTTGCTAACTATGGACAGTGCTTTTTGTCAAAATTTTTAATTACCATGCAATAACATTTTTGGTTTTGTTGTTGTTGTTGTTGTTGTTGTTGAACAGTATGAACACCTCTAGTAGTTAACACTGACGTATCCTTTTCAGAGAAGTGACATGAGCAATGCGGAACCAAATTTTTTTATTTTTGTCTCAACAACATGATCACAAACAAAGCTTGCTGGCTGAAATGGTGTTTCCAGTATGTAAGCAAGTTTTAGAGGGTTGCTGGAGCACTGTAAAGGCAAAATGGCAATTGTCTTGAAATACAATCTGAAATTCAGGCTACCTAACTAGCAGCTTGATATGACAATACCTTCTTTGCTGGCGTTAATTCAATTCAGTTTTGTAGCAATTTTTCCAGCTTTACTTTTCATAATTTTTTTTGGCAATATGTGTTACATTATTTTTTACTTATTTTATCAAATCTTTTAAACAATGTAATTCTATATCAGTTATGGTGGGATGCTAAGTGCCTATATGAGGTTCAAATACCCAAATGTGATTGATGCAGCATTGGCAGCCAGTGCACCAATATATATGGTGACCTTTGAAGGGAGTGAGAGGGAGTTCTTTTTCTCGGCAGTAACTCAGGTGAGGACTTGCATGAATCCGTTTACAGGTCGTAATATTAGTATGCTTCATTTCAGTGGGAAACGTTTTTGGGAAAGCTTTTAGGATCTTAGGATAAGAATTGATACGAATCTATGGTATAGGTGGATAGTGGAACAAGATTTTAATGAGAATTTTTGGGTGAAAGTCATATGGCTTTATTTCGTCTTTTTCTCCGGCCTCCTTGACTGCTCATTCTGGAACGGTTTGAAAGATCTCTTTATCCAGCACAAGTTAGCGGACAAAGTTGTCCTTGATCGTTAAAACTGATGACATCAAAAGCAGTAGAAGCTACGTGGGACACAAGCGGTTACAGGCGGTTCAGGGGTGAATTGGTTCACAGTTCAAGGTTATTGTTAATGCAAAAGATCAAAAGAAAAATTGGAACTGGCATAGTGTAACTACCTCTTGTGTGGAGCAAATGATTGCTACTGGACTGGCCAGTTTATATTGGTAAAATAATAAGTGCGCTATATATGGAGCTTAGATTCCCTTGACTGGATCCTAAAAAAGCTGGGTACCTTTTAAGTATTTTCATATTAAATACAGCTGTAAACACTAACTTGACAATGCACGCTATATTCCTTTTCTCTCTTTTTAAGGTGCAAAATTTAATGCATTCTAGTATTAAATTACTAATTCCAAAAATTTACTTCATGTATATATGATATATTTATATACTTTTCAGGACTTTCATAATGCTGATCCTGATTGCCCAGGTTATATTGTTACTGCATTTGAAATGCTTGAGATGCTGAAAAATCAAGGAGCAGAAGGTGCAGTGAAAATAGCTTTATCATGAGTTTGTGTTCACCTCATAACAAGAAGCTCTTTATTATTTTCATGAGTTTTGGACAAAGAAAATCCTTGAGTCTCAACAAGATTGAATACATAGCACACCAAAAAAACTGGTTGAGCGATCTATCTTCTGAGCTAAGGAAAGGCTTACCAGTATGTGATTGATTTATTAAGATGACTGACCCTTATAATAAGCAGCTTGTAAAACTACTTTAAAGTGTTTTAATCCTGCATGTACTGTTACAGCTATACACGTAATTATGTATAATTTCACTGTTATTAAAATTATGAAATCTGTCAAGCTCAGCTAAGATAATACCGGTATTCTCACCATCCTGTATATCTCATGCAATTGTTATAGTCT
>CALNXK010000134.1:1137500-1197500 GCA_942486035.1 Porites lobata
CGTGGAATATGAGGTATTTCCCTATCCCCTCCGGCACTCAAAGCTATCCCTGGCTTTTCACACAGCTGATCTAGGAGCTATGCGATATATTACCCAACACGAGAACCAAGGAAGCCGAGCACACCACGTGGCAATCCTTTAAGACAAGAAAGAATTCTTGGATCATCTGCATTTTTGTTGGAGTAGTCTAACAACGGACATTGTAAGTAACAAAATTATCTTTTGCAATTTTTTTATTTACTTTTTGTTTTTGTTTTTGTTTTTCAGGCATGCACTGAGGTAAGCTTGCCTGCAGGCTCAAATAACAAGACAGACATGTTTCCAGCTTTACCCTTCACCCCTGAAATGAGAGCAAAATATTGCCAGGATAAATGGGGTGTGGCTGAGCGATCCAACTGGCCCATCATTCAGTTCTGGGGGAAAGGTGAGTTACACTGAAACTTTGATGTTGCTTATTTTTAACCTGGCATGAAGATCATATTTTATAGTTTGTTGTGTGTCCCACCTCATTCCGACTAAATTTTCACTCCAGGTAAATTACTTACAAAGTTAATGTAGTCTTATTTCTTCCCACCAGATATATCTTCTGCTTCCAACATTATCTTCTCCAACGGTGACTTAGATCCTTGGAGGCCAGGAGGGGTATGTTAAACGTAGCGGCTACAACTCTAGTCTCCCTCGCAGCCGTTTTTGTTCCGTCACGCAACGCTTCTTGACGAGACAGAGACCTTCTGCGAGGGAGACTGCTGTAACTCAACAATGTATTCAGTAAACTGGTGTAGATTTCTCTTTCACATACGTTTGAGCAACTGTTGCCACATTGAGATAGTAGATCCTGTGGCTAATTCTTTATTACCAGCTAGCGTTGACCAAATTTGGAAGACGTTTGCTATATTTGGAAAATGACGTCAATAGTACAGCATAAATGCCAGAAAAATGGACCCCCTGTTAGAGCAGTACAATATGGCAGAACATTTCACACGTTTCATGAAGAAGAAATAGCCGAACTATTCAGCCTAAAAACATAGCAAGAACAGCAAGAATACAACTCGATGGATGACATCGGCTATTTAGAGAAAATCTGCGGGACTAAACATGTCTTTATATCATGAACTTGCCAAGAAACATGCAAATGATTATTTTCTGTTCTTTTTAGGTTCTTGAAGATGTTTCCCCAACGCTTGTTGCACTTCCGGTCAAGGGTGGAGCCCATCATCTTGACTTGAGGTATTTTCTGTACAATTGTTGCTTTGCTTACCCAATAAATCTCTGAAGTGTGAGTTTTTAATCATTTTAGAGAAGGCATTAGACACCATAAGATCTGAATGCAGGGATTTATTTTGTAATTTCAGTCCAGTCACAACTCTTGAAAGTTTGCTCTCTTCTCTGTAGCTCAAGAGCACGAGATAATGATTGGCGTTCCATTGCGAAGCGAATCTATAAAGCACAGATTGGGTAAAAATCCCTTCTTGCGTTGAATATTCTGTCGACTATTCTGTCCCTATTTTAGAAGGCGGTGACATCACAACCTGCTGATAGCATACCGTAATATGCTATACACTGAGGCAATCCATGCATTATTGCAGAAGCGAGTGTGGACACTGTCCATGCCTACAGTGTTGTGCCCTTGAGTGAAATAACCTAAACTGCATTACACTATTAAGGAATATTAAAGCACAATGCAAATTACGATACAACTTTTCTGAAGTCCTGTGAGCAGAGGCTCCAACTTAAAGCTTGAGTTGACAAAATACAGTTTTTTTCGGTGAAATTATCCAGAGCCTTGATCTCGTACTATTATTATTGTGCGTTCAGTGGAACGGAATGTGGGAAGAGTCTGTTTCACCAGTTTTGCATTTTTTTTTTACATAGTCGTTATTTTTATTTAGGGCATCCAACCCTCAGGACCCACCAACCGTCACACAAGCCCGTGAACAAGAACTGCAACTAATTCGCAAGTTCATAGAGTAGACCAACTTATTTTAAAAAAGTAACGCTGTGTTTGCATCTTAATCATGATGGAATGCCATGATAGGTCTTTTGTAATCTTTTCCAAATTAGTGCAAAGCAAATAACTTAAGAGACAGGTTACCTGCAATCTGTCTTTAAAAAATATAAATTTACATTTATGATGTAATTATGAAGTGGAATTTTTATAACTGTTTTTAATAAAATTGACCAAGTTTATTTGTAATTTGTTTGTCCAAATTAGTCTTATTTTCATGAAAACAATGAACAGATTTCATCGCAGAACTTGAGACCTAGTTATTCGCTTTCATAGCATTAAATTTTCTAGTATTTAGGAATCAACCGCAATGTGTGCTAATTAACAATTATTCCTCGAGTCCGAATGGGCTCTGAGTCAATAGTCCATGAGGCCGAAGGCCGAATGGGTTATTGACACAGAGGCCATGAGTTGGTCAAACTAGTTGGTCAAAACATCGAGACAAAAAAACTTTAGCTAGCAAAACGCGATCCAGCCGCCATTGTTTTGGTTTTCAAAGCCGGCGCTTTTCGCGACTTGTGGGCTATAACCTATAGCCTAGTAGTAGCTTAACCAATCAGAACGCAGCATTGATAATAGACCACTAGTTGGATTTTACTAATATTAAAGATGGCGACCTGGCACCATCCTAGTCAAGAATTGGCGGCTCTGCAAGGCCACCTAAGTTAGTGAGCTCAGTTGACGTAATTATGTGTGAAAACTGTATTTGGACAAAAAAACAAATAGGTAATTCAATACTGGTCAGGTCTTAACTGACTATAACACGACACGCTGCATTAAATCTTATTTGTCAGTTGATGAAGTTGGAGATATCCAGCGGTAGCGGATGGTTAGTCTTCTGCACCGTTTATTCTAGCTTACGTATGCTGCAATCTTTCACACAATACATTGATTAACGACGAAATAGTTTGTTGTCGTTATCATAATGGCTCCGTTCTGTTTTTGTTTTACTCCTGACGTTAACTGGGAAACGCAGAAAATCTGATTTGTTATCACCATAAAATTTTACAGAGAGTATATCTCAACATTGTACTCCAAACAGCGGTTTTTAGACCCGAGAGTCGAGGGTCTCTCCCACTCTTCTCAGTTTAGAAAAGTGTGATATTGTCCGTGCAAAACTCGTTAATTGAAGCAACAGCCCTTGGGCTGAGATGCGTTAACCATACAACAGGTCATTTTCCTTTCCTTCACTCTAGTTAGAAGATCTGTGTGATTTCCGTTTCAGGAGCCCAGTATCGGTGAGTTCAGTACAGAAATGCATGCCAAAATGCAGTTTCGTGCACCTTATTGTAGACATCAGAAAGTGATCATAAGTGGTTGGGAGAAGAACTATGTATAATAAAAGAGTTTTAAGTCTTCCACTAAGCTCAACAGTATTTCCTCTTAAAAGAATCTTTGAACACCAACGATATTCAAATTGTGTTCGACATACCAAATTGTTAGAAGTAAAAAAACATAGTGTTCTTATCGAACGCGCATGATCTCCTTCTGTTCTGGAATCATATTCTTGCAGGGCCCATGGAGTGATGTGGCTTTAATGTCTTAATTGCAAGGGCTTCGACTTGTAATAACGAAGGAGGACGACTTGATTGTTATTTATGTCAAAGAGCTGTAAGTATTTATCTGTGAGCAACACCCTGGCCTACTGTGGGACCGTAAGACAAACGAAAGCCCGAAGATAGCTTTTGGGTGTCTGTATTATCAGTCCCTCGAATGTGTCGGGGGTCATCTCAGTCATCTGCTTGAACCATCGGGACTAGCTCATCCGTGCCGAAAGTTAAGTCCGACATCCTTTTTAGATCTCTTTACTGCTGCATTACGAAACTGTATACTTCCTTCTCAATTTAAACTGTGAAGTGTTCTGAATCTGTCCGTCTGTCTGTCTCAGCTGGGTAATGAAGCGTCATCAGTATGGATTTCTGCACTCGTTTCTCGTTTTTCGACTTAATTTCTTCGCTGGGAAACCAGTGGTGTCGTCGTGAAATGGCTGTTTTCTGAAGGCTGGTTTTCACTAGCGACGGAGTCGTTGTCGGAGTCGTAAGAGCGCTTATGACCCAGTGAAAATCAAAAATCGGAGTCATCAGCGCGACTTAATCGGAGTCAGAAGAATCAGAACGTTTCCATTTTTTGCGACTCCGTTAACGACTCCCGTCGCTTGAGTTCCGCTTATGATCTAGTGAAAACCAGATTGTCGGAGTCGGAAGCAGAAGCGGAAGGTTAAACCAATCACAATGCACGTTCCCACGCTTTGTGATTGGTTACTTCTTCCGCTTCTGCTTCCGACTCCGACAATCTGGTTTTCACTAGATCATAAGCGGTACGCTTCTGATTACGACTACGACTCCAACTCCAACTCCGACTCCGACTCCGTCGCTAGTGAAAAGCAGCCTTTAATTTAAGGCTACCTCTTTGTTGACCCAATGCATCTTGCACATCTGTCATTTTTTCAATCGGCTGTGATTGATATTGATAATTGGTGACAACAAGTCACAATTGAATAACGTACAGGCCGGCATAATAGCATGTCAAACAGACATAATTTGTTGTAAATTGAATGGGAAGCAGTCAGAATTGAATGGCAAAACACGAAAAGACCGTGTGGGTCCTTGTGGTCTGCTGACCTCGAAATACCTTAAATTCGTTGTAACATGGATCACATATTCTTCGTTTCACTTGTTTTCGCTTTCTTCTCTTTTGCTGCTGCCATTATTCCTCAGTACAGCATTGCATATTTTGAGCAGAAAATTGATCACTTCAACTTCGTCCAAGACGCAACATTTTCACAACGGTATTTGTACACAGGTAAGCTAAATTCCGAGGCAACTTAAAACTACAGCAGAGCAGGTAAGTTTCAGGAATCTTATAGTGACCATCCTTTGAATGAGATGTCTTTGTAAGTACAGCCAACTCTCTAAGAAGGATACCTCTTGGACTGGCATTAAGTGTCCGTCTTGGAGTGCTGCTCGTTCAGTAATACAGAGTCTATAAAGAAAGTAAAGAGAGCAAGGGACCAACTCTAGGTGTCCATGTTACCGAGATGTGCGTCTTATTGAGGTGTCCGTTGTGTCGTTAAGGGAGAATCGACTGTGATTCAAAAATGTACCAAAAATTGACAGAAACATAAAAAGGTGCTTGCTTATCATTATTTTATGGCAGTAATTTGCATTCACCTGCTTGTTGTACGTCGAGCACGCTGTAAAAGAATGATGGCATATTTCATAAATTTAATAATGCAATACAGAAACATTTGTAGTACTATTGTCTGGACAAACAGGCGTGGTAGCTTGAAAATAGTTGGACTTTTTAAACTATTTTATTTCTTTAGGGGAAACAAGATAATGAATATCTGTGTGATTTTGCTAAAGGTGCCCGCTAAGTTTTTGCTTGAACACGGGCATCGCCCGTGTTCAAGCCAGTGTAGCCGGAAAAAAACCAGGGGGCTTACTGTCTTGCTAGGTGTCAGCTGAGAGCCGTGACCCAGACCTATCCGTGCGTGGGTGGCTTCCTTGTTTTGTGTGAAAACCAGGGGGGTAGGGAGGGGAGATTTTGTCACTTTGGTTAGAGTTTTATGTCAGAAAGCAGTGCAGATGGCCTAGGCCAGCCAAATCAATGCGGTGACTCATAATCATAGCATTACTAGCAGAGCTTGGGGGAAGTGATTGACTAGTCATAAGCTTCATGGGTGGGGAGGGTGCGTAGTTGCTGCTTGGACTTAACCGTCTAGAGACTCAGTACAGGCACCTTGTATGAAATCCAGACAGAGATACAAACAGTATTTTTGTAGTTTTTATCTCACCAGTGCTGAAAACATGACAGTTTTATCGTCATAACTTGATTGGTTTGTGTGACAAGTCGTCTAGGCAGTTTGACAAGACGAATGTTTTAACAAAACTTACATATGTAAAGGCGGAAAAACAAAAGTTCACTTACGCTCAAAATAGTATCTCTATTAATCGCTGTTTCACACATCAAAGATATTTTCCCTTTTAATCACAATGTTAAGGCTGTTATTAAAACGTAACGGCAAACGCAGAGCGGAAGCTGAAAGATGGGATCAACGAAGACAATGAGTGACAGCGTTACCAACAGCTTTTAATTGGTTTGTCTGTGCTGAATGTTTTGGCCCTCTACAGTTCTTCCTCGGGCACTGAAAAGTGAACATGGTATCTTTTCATGAATTCTCTTACTTCATTTAAACTTATATTGAAATATGCATTTATGAGCAAAATGTCACAAACTTTGCAAAGTACCATATGTTTAAATCGATCCCGGCGCAAGAAACCTGTATGGCCTAGAAACGTACTCATGAAGAATATGCTCAGAGGGTCGGAGAGAAGCAGGTGAATTGGTTTGATTTTCGGCTAGTTAAGATTCTTACATGCTATGTTTTATATTTCAATTGTTTCTGTCACTATTTGTGCCCCTATAATGTCAAATTTTCCCTTCTCTTACTTTGCCTAAAGTGAAAAAAAACGAACTTTCCTGTTGTGGTTTTAGCGGAGCGTCCGCACGCGCAGAGTCCTATAGCTATAGAAAATGTAGCCTGCGTGGCAGGCGTAAAAAGAGGAGGGGGAGGGGGAGGGGGGATCGAGAAAGGGAAAAGAGAAAGGAGCCCTCTCTCCCTCCAATCCCCCTCCCCTTTTTCCGTCCCTCCCTATCCCCTACCCCTTTCGACGCCTGCTACGCAGGCTATAGAAGATGGGAACCGTACCTATCGCTGCGAGGAAACTTGTTATGACGTTAGCGTACACCGTCCGTACAGGCTCCGGGGGTAGGGAAAAAAACTCAGTAGGGTAGGAAAGCGGAATCCCAGACACGTACATTGCGTTTCGTTTTGGCGCAAAATTTACTATTTTAGGGCAACCAACGGAATGCACGAGTAAAAATTTAGATTGAAGTTTCTTGTGTTCCACTTCTGAAAAAATTTCGGAAATAAATTTCTCTAAGGCTTTACTTAAGTTAGGCTGGGTAACCTGCCACATGCTACCTCATCTACATGGGGTCCCCCACCTTCATGTAAACAGGTCCTAACTCACATTGTTCATTCTCGCCGAAAAGCAAGTACATAAAAGATTTGTCAATCATTTTACCGACTGACTCGTAACTTTGCCAAAATGACTTCGTCTTTTTGGAATACATTAGATATTATTATTACGTTTATAATTTGTAGTTCAAATCAAATAAAATCAATCAAATCAATAACTTTATTTAATCACGGAATCCTTTTCACTAAAAAGTGCTCTCCCAAGGAGCCATGCACTTTAACAATAAGTTACACATATTTAATAATTTATAATACTGAACCTATGTCATTACAATTATAAAAATTACCTAATTTTACATTAATTAAATTAAGAAAATTATTTAAACTAGTGGTCTGCTTAGCCTCGACCGACAGACTATTCCATAAGACAGCACCCCTATACCAGAAACACTTCTTAAATGCGTCAGTGTATGGTCTCGGAACTAAGAGATTGTGTTGCGAGCCCCGCAGATTTTGTCTCTGAATGGAATTGGTGTAGGCAAATTTCTCTGATATACATTCGGGTACTTATCTGTTCACTGTTTTGAACATGAACGTTTTTAATTGGTTTGCTCGCCTGACGGAGAGGCTCATCCAACTGAGATCACGAAGGATCTGGGGTGATCTAACATCCAAGCCGGGCCAGGTATTATACGTGCTGCTCTGTTTTGTATTTACTCAAGTCTTTGACTAAGACCAGTGCCAATATTTCCCCAGACAACACTACAATAATCAAGATGAAGCAGAATCAATGATTTGTAAACTGGGACAAGAATCCCCTGGGGACAAATTGGTTTCAGTCTCCTCAGGGCAGCAAGTGCATTTGCGACTTTACCACTGAGTTCCCCAAAAAAGTGTTTTATCCACCCACATGCCTAGGCTTTTTTTAGGTACTGGCATCTTTCTATTGATTGACCATCAAGACAAATATCTGTTTCACTAGGGAGCAGAGAAATTTTGTGTCGGATCCCCTTGAACAGACACTTGGTCATGAGAACATTCAGACTAAAGCGACTCGAGTCGAGCCATTGTTTCAGATTGGCAAGGTCATGAGTGAGGGATGAAAACAAATCATCACGGTTTTTAGAAGAATAAGTGAGATTAGTGTCATCAGCATACATCCTGACATCTGACAGAAGGTTACAGTTTGGCAAGTCATTATTGATATATATTAAGAATACAAGGGGGCCAAGGATAGAACCCTGAGGCACTCCACAATGTATAAAGCTAGCATCAGAATCGACATTGTTTATCACTGAATCTGAGTTCTAGGTCTAACGCACATTTAGTACACAACACGCAAAAAGCAGTTTGTGTAGACTGCAAGATTATGGTTATTCATTGAGGGATATGTTAAATGTATTATCAACCTTCCTGGGTCTTTTCGCCACAGGAAACAAAAAGTATAACTTACAGTAAAGGTTACTGAGTATGATATTGTGATGTACATGTATTTATCTAAAGGGTAATTTGCACGTAACGGTTTGTCAGTCCGATTTTGCAAAGAAAACATATTCTAAACACAAAAATCGTCCAATTTGCCTTTTGGGTAGAATCCCTTTAAGACGGAAAGATTCACTTATAAACATAAACTGTGAACTGGACGCAGCCAAAGACTTTCGAGAATGACAACCAGCCTTTATAAAACATGCAAATTTCATGGGCTATTAGCTTCTCAAAGGGGTGTGGTTTGTGGGGGGGGGGGGGGGGGGGGGGGCAGTGATGCAGACGTATGGGTAAGAATTCTTTTCCAAGACTATTTCCGTGATCGATTTTGATTTATAATATTATCTTTTTGTCTTACAATCAGTTTAAGTATAAATTTCTGGATTTCTTTGCATAGGTTGAAGCTTCTTCGTTTTAATTTTGGAGTTTTTCAAAAGTAACTCAAGTATATAAAATGGACGCTTCGCGTTTAGCCTTAGCTAAATCTATATATTATTTTAAGTCTGTGTATATTTCTTTGTAGATCAATACTGGAATAACAACGGGCCTATTTTCTTTTACACTGGTAATGAAGGCTCTATCACTGACTTTTGGAAAGATTCTGGCTTTGTTTTTGAAGCAGCTGAGCAGTTTAATGCGTTAGTCATATTTGCCGAACATGTAAGTTTGAACTTTCACAGTATCAGTGATACTGTGTATGTACTCTCTTTCCCAGGGTCCTCTCTCCTCCTCCCGTGAGAAAGGATTGAATACCAAAGGCTTTATCAGTCTAGAATTGGCTTAGGGTATGGATGCTGTGGTATGATACCATGTGACGATAATGTAAAAAAATAAGAAACCAATAATTAGCAATTATTGGATGTGGTTGAGCAAAATATCGTGATTTGTCAGTGGCCAGCAGATCAATTAGCCGAAGGCTGAGGCAAATAATTGATCTGCGAGACACTGAAAAATCACGGTATTTTGCGATAACCGAGTTCAATAATTGTTTTATCATTCTATCACCAAGTTTGTTTTTTAATAAATATCTTCGGGAAGCGAAACGATCTTCCATTCTTGACGAAAGAGCAATTGCAAGAAGGAGAAAAGCGTGGTTTCGTTTACGCATGAGCAGAATATTACTTTCAGCCAAACACTTAAAGCCAAACACAGTTGGACTCATTGCGCATGAGCACACCATTATTTGTAGGGAGTTATTTGCAGGTCACGTGGTGCGCGTTCGGCCAATGCAAAGGAAGAAAAATTTGTATCGAATGATAATAACATTTATCACACACAACACGGATTTTTTGCAAGCTAGAGATGGGTAGAATAGCATGTTATCCATATAAACATCTGTGAAATTTTTCAAATCGTATTTCTTTGCAACTTAGCGTCAGTTCCCTATAAACAGATACTTTTACCGTACCCTTCAGTTGTCTGAGGCCATAAGAAAGAAAGTTAACGTCCCGTTTTCTACGTGTATATGTCATTTCCTTGATTATGATGTGTATTTTTTAACTTTAAAGCGATACTATGGGGAATCTCTTCCATTTGGCAGTGAATCATTTGAGCATGACAAGATTGGTTACCTTGCAGTAGAACAAACCATGGCAGACTATGCTGTACTGATAACAGAACTGAAGGTTCATCTTAATGCAACGAAGAACAAAGTCGTAGCCTTTGGTGGAAGGTGAAAAATGCTTCTAGTAAATTCCATAATTCACTCTTGTTGTGCAATCTTCCACACACATTAAGTCGTCCCTGTGTGTTATGTTTCGTTGCCGATGTACCCTATTAATTATAAAAATGATCTTTAAAGCGTTCAAGAGGGCTCTGTCCATCATCGGTCCCAGTTGAAGTTTTCGTAGCACGTTGCCTTAGAAAGCTTGCCCGGGAATAGAGCCTTTGACAGACTTATATAGGGCTAATGTAAACTCCTTAATTTTTAATGGAATTCTGAAAAAATAAGGTGCATCATTTGCATAGTTACACTCTTGTTTAGGCAAATCCGCACCTTCGATGTAGGGTGAAGCCAACCAAAGAAACACCCTAAATTACCTGCATCTCGTAAGCCATCGAATAAGTTGAAATAATGAATATATGCAAGTGATATATTTCACGAAGAATTAAATGTAATGTAAAGAATATCTTCACTTTTGGAAGCAACTTTTGCAGTTACGAAAAGAAAGCCTGAAAAGATTCAGGCTTTCTTCTTCGAGGTTGCTTCTAAAGCGGCGATTAATTTCTTTGCATTTGATTCTTCGTCCGCATTTCAAATATGTAATTTTTATTTACACATGATTATTTCATCTTTAGTCTTTATTTCGGATTTACAGCTTTATTGGTAAGCGTTGGTAGAGCGCTTCACCGTTATCGTAGAGTTCAAAATTCGAATTCTCGTACAAACCTGTGAATATTTTCAGACTTTCTTTTTGCCACTGCAAGAGTTATGTGTTTAGTTGAATCACCAATCACCCAGATATCTCCCCATGAAATTTTCGCACTTCATCGACTCAACAAGATATGTTTAGAACGAAATGAGGTTGTGGAAATGGTGCATGTTCCCCAAACGTAAAAAGGTTTATCCTTTATTAGAGTCTAAAAGGTAGTTGGAGAACTGTAAAGCCAAAAAGGCAATTGTGTTGAACGATAATCTTCCAGCTTTATATGATATAAGGCCTTTTTGCTGGCCGGCTTCAGGCATCTGTTAAGGCTTAATCCGTTATTAGTGTCTGTTTTCAGATCTTATATCATGTAGAAAACAACTAGAAAAGGGCCCTGTTGGTGATGATTTAAAGCAAGGGTGAAAAGCAGGAATATCTACCATGAGCTATCCTCTTTCGTTACAAGTACAATGTATTATCTGGAAACACCAAGGACATGCTAAGTCATGGCTTAATTGCATGATTGTTGTTGCTTGCCTGTTAGAAGAATGTAAGACATGATTAATGATATTCTTTCGTTAATCGAAGTCGCGACGATCGCTATATATGAAACTACGATCTTAGAGATCAAGGTGACGATCCGGCCATTCCGATCAAGTTTGACAACGTATTTAAGTCGTCTGATGAAGGTAAAGGAATCTGCCAAAAGTGTGATGCACGTTCAGAGTTTTTGTTTTTCGCTTGTTAAAGCTATTGCTTTTTATTTCCTCCTTTCCGTCGTTATCCTCGGAGAAGCTTGAGCTCGCTCGTAGCGTTACCTCCCACAATTTTTGGATATGCGACGATAGTCTTCTACAAGTGAAAAAAGCTTTCTTGTTAGCAGGAAGAATTTTGCAGTAATTTTTCCACTTCAGTTTGGTGTCTTGCATTTTTGCATTATTTTTGTCTCAGTGACTTAAGTCTAGAGGTCTAAATTTTTTATTCTATTGAAAATTAGTTATATATTTATTTATTTATTTATTTGTCGTTGAATTTTTTAAATAATTATTTTACTTCACTTTAATTTTATAACGCATTGTTTTAGTCTAAATTTATTATTTTAGTACAATTATAGACCTATTAGTCCATTAAAAATTGAATGTTTTGTCAGTTATGGTGGGGAGCTAAGCGCCTATATGAGGTTCAAATACCCAAATGTGATTGATGCAGCATTGGCAGCCAGCGCACCAATTTACATGAAGACCTTTAAAGGGAGAGAGAGGCAGTTCTTTTTCTCGGCAGTAACTCAGGTGAGGACTTTAAAACCGCCACAGTATTTAAACGGTATGTATCATTTAAAGATATTTAATAGTAAGATGTATTAAAATGATACCCTGTTAGGCATCTTGTAACATTTTTATCACAATCACTGAAACTTACTACCGATATGCACCAGATGTATTGTGCTAAACATTATTTTCGTTGAGGCATTTTTTTTTTTCAAATATCGTATTTATTCGATTAACCGCCCTGGGCGGTTATTAAATTTTTGGACCTTAAGAGTTGGCGCTCATTCGAGGCTGGGCGCTTATTAACTTTTTCTGCCTTTAGGATGGGCGCTTATTCGAGGTGGGCGCTAATTCGAGGTTGGGCGCTTATTCGAATAAATACGGTATGTCTACTCTCCAAAAAATTTCAATTTGTTAAAGTAGCCAGTCAGCAGGATATTGCTGTTTTAGACCAATTCGGTTCTGTAGTCTTTACTTAGTACCCTTACCCAAACACAAAATAATGATCCTGTAGAGCTTTGAGGAAGATATCAAACAAGTTTCACAAGGAAGCACTAGGCATAATATTTTGGGGGGGTGGGGGAGAGGATTTTTGCAGGCATAGTATTAGGTAATAGCATGATTAGTAGTGATATTTGGCATAAATACCACGAGTGATATTTCAAAATTGTTATACGTAGCTTCAGGAGCCGTTAGGCGCGTGAAATTTGAGACAATTTTGAAATATCACGAGTGGTATTTATGCCAAATATCGCGTACAAATCATGCTATTATTTGTTTATACTACTGCCCGCAAAAGGATTGTAATTTTCACATGTAGGTATTTCAAATTAAGCTGAAATACCACTGCTCTAAGCCAATCAAATTGCAGAAATTTCTCATGTTAGTAGTAACATAAAAACTGTAGCCCAGCTTTTTCAAGTTTTGCAATATGTTCAATCCTTGCCATCCGTTACACAAACGACAAGAAATAGTTTTAATACTTTTAAGTATTAAAATATCGTCTTAAATAACCAAACTGGACCATTGTTTTCGGAATTCAATTAATGCGAACACATGTTTTAGCTTTTTAAAAAGATAGCAAATAATAACGTGACAGATGACCCTTAAACACAAATTTTTTTTCTCTCGCGCACCCTTTAAAATAGACTTTGTTGGCGTGAAAAAGGTTTAAATTTTCAATTTGCGTGTCTTGTTAAAGCTTAAAAGAACATAAAAATAATGAGTTGAAGTTATAGACTGGGGAGAATTTAAGAGTTTTCGGGAGCTGTTTTGAATCGGGCGATACAGAAATACTTTTTGGACGGGGCAATTTGAATCATTTACTTTCTTAGGCTGCGTGCAAACGGACGCAACAACTCCCAACCTGCGGTGCATCGTGGGAAGGATACAACCCACAGGTCTTTGTAAACCGTGCGTACAGTAATTAGCGTGCGCGGCCCCAATAATGTTGGATCCGTTTGCATGGGTCTTCCAACATTGTTGGGACCACGCACGCTCATTACGCGTGGTTTACAAAGACTTATGGGTTGTATCCTTCCCACGATGCACTGCAGGTCCTAACATTGATGGGAGTTGTTGCATCCGTTTGCATACCACTGCCAACACGCACGCAACAACTCCCAACATTATTGGCGCAACAATGTTGGGAGTTGTTGCGTCCGTTTGCACGCAGCCTTACATACTGTGACTGAAGTACAGTGTGCTTTTGTCACAAATACAGTGTAATTGTTTCTCAGTAATTAGTTAAAGCTGCATATCAAGTATTTGTTATGTTTACGCTTTAATTCTAGGACTTTTATAAGGCTGATCCTGATTGCCCTGGTTATATTGTTACTGCATTTGAAATGCTTGTGATGCTAAAGAATCAAGGAGCAAAAGGTGCCCTTAACATATTTCTATCTTATTGCGAGTTTATGAACACCTTTTTAACAACTTAAGGCGATGTTACACGGGACGATTCGCAACCACAATTTTCCGCGCATCACAGCGTTACAATATCGTTGCTGCATTGTTCCAGCATTGATGCCCTAAAAATCAGCTCGTGAGACATTACATGTACCTTACGAATATTACAAAATTAATATGTAAACCGCGATATTTCATTAGTGTGGAACAAAGAAAAATTCTGAGACCCAACACCATTTGAGTGCATGATCAACCAGGTACTGGTGAATCGATTAATCTATCCGCTGGCATATGGAAAAAACCAATGCAGATAAAAGGGCCTTGTTACGGCTTTCTAGTTAATTAACGCGTCCTTATTCCCTATGAAAATTGAGAAATTACTTGTGAATGACAAAATCACAGATTCGTGTCAAACAAGTATGTCTTCTAGGTATTATATCTAACGTTAAAAACAACAAAAATGAACTTTTGAAAACCGTTAAGCTAACAAGTTTTCAAAAACCACAATTGCAATCCGCTTCAATCTTCTTTAAGCTTGTCCATCTGTACCTCCCCAGTTTTGTATGTGCTGTGTTAGTTATACCTTGTTTTCACGTTTTGAGCGGTTATTTGTATGTTTCACTCAATTTGGTGGCAGTTGTCGCTGTTTGAATTTGGATAAATTTCTTGACACAGCTCAAAATAGCCCAGGCAAATAATCATATTGAAAAATAGTGGTCGCTCATCACACCACCTGTACATTTTTTTTGTCATTCTCTCTTGCTACGTATGTATCATTGTCTTCAATTTTCTATCACTTTAATGAATAACATCAGGTTTATTTCGGTTAGTTGTAGTTCCCCGACTGCTTCAAGTGTTGTTTTTAGTCGTAACTGGAAGTTTGAATCTTTTGCAGGCCTGTCTGAGCTCTCAAGGATCTTTAAGCTTTGCAAATCACTTGACTCAGTGGAGCAGGTATATTTATCGCCAACAGGGAAAAGAAATTTTCTTAATTATCAGAAAAATATTAAAGGCTTTTTAATCGTAGTGGCATTTGACAAGCTACAATTTCCTTTAGCTTACTGTGTGAGGTCAGCATAGCTCACTTATTCCCCAATCTCTACTTTCCTCTTAATTTACAGATTCATCACATGTTAGGCTGGATTCGAAATGCCTTCACTACTCTTGCCATGGACGATTACCCATACCCTACAGACTCGCTGCCTGGGTACCCTGTTAATGTGGTGTGCGAAATGATGGCTACTGCATCTTCCAAGCTTGAGGGTCTGGCTGGTGCCACAGCTCTGGTGTACAATGGAACCAACGGAACACTGTCATGCCTTGATCCAGATACTGAGTACATTGAATGTGCAGATCCTACAGGTTGTGGTCTTGGTCCAGATAGCCTTGCTTGGGACTATCAGGTACATAGCAAAGAAACCTGTAAGCTCAAATCGTATGATACCTTGCGACTGACTGAGCAATCTTCAAGATTTAATCAACTGAAAACAACGTCTCATGAATAGCGGAAAGATAAACTATAAGACCGCTGTGCCTTCTGGGAAATGCTAATGCATGAATGCATTTGCATTACCGTAAAATTCCGAAAATAAGCCCCTCCAAATGAAGGCCCCCCCAAACTCGTAACGCAAAAAACCCTCCGTTAAATCGCCCCTCCAAAAATAAGCCCTCCGGGGACTTGTACTTGGAAATTGCCCTCAAATACAAATTAAAATGAAGCAAAAACGGTCAATTTCCTTCCAACTATAAGCTACTGTAAGGCTAGCCCAATCGATTTTGAAACGCAAATTTCCCTCCATAGGTAAGCCCCTTCGAATATAAGCTCCTCCAAAAATAAGCCCCTCAAAAAGGGCCTTTGAAAAATATAAGCCCCGGGGCTTATTTTCGGAACTTTACGGTATCTTATGAGCGGCAAATATGAGCTGTATAACTGCATGACTTCCTGCACGAAGTTTTTTGATTATGGCGTTGATAAGACCTCGTCTATTTTCGGTAATGTCACCACGCTCTCTTAAGAAATTTTGTAGAAAATATATGCACAGAGGTGACGTTTTCACCAAAAAGACTGGAATCCCCTTTACTTTGTTGTTATGTATCAAGCTTAGAGTTCGTGACGACAAAGGAAGTCCGAGAAATGGTATTATAAATGGTATTTTGAATTTGCAATTCTAATAAACATATACGAACAAATCCCTTTAGTCTCACCGTTCATGGTACAAAATTTTCAATCCATTGTATATCAAGAATGCTCGATGAGGCTCCCTTTGCGGGAGTTTTCCCTTACGTTAACAAGTCGTGCCATAAGGTAATTAGAAAATTTTGAAACTGATGTTATTGAAAGTGTTTCAACTAAAACCAAAGTATTTCATAACCCAGAATGGAAACCGCAATGAATCAATCAATCAAAACCTTTATTTATACATGTATGTAGCTTGGCGGGCCCTTCTTTTTCTAACCTCTCTCCCTTTATACTTTTCTAAAACACCAATTCACCAACATTTTGAAAAAATTTAAGTACAAGTAATAGGACGTGCTTTTCATGACTTTAGCCCTTCTTAGTCCTAGCCCGAACATTGAATGTAAATTAACCTCTTGCTTAAACATCGTTCTTTCTAAGACTATTTAATTTTTTTGTAGCTTTATCCAAATCATATATCAAGTCTGTCATAACCAGATAACTAAAAGCTAAAAATGAAAGTTAAGAGCATTGTTTTTTTTTTAAAGATAAGGAAAACGTAGGCGTTCACTGCATTTCCATAGCAATAGAACAGTCATACGAGTAAGTATTGTATGTAATAAAAGGGTTTTCATTTCCGCGATTCTTATATGATTTATTTCATATACATCTATCAAAAGGGTTTTGTATCAATTTTTCTGTCAATTTTTTAGGTTTGCACTGAGCTGAGCGTGCCTGCAGGTTCAAATAACAGGACAGACATGTTTCCAGTTTTACCCTCAACTCCTGAAATGGTAGCAAAATATTGCCAGCATAAATGGGGTGTGGTTCAGCGATCTAACTGGCCCATCATTCAGTTATGGGGAAAAGGTCAGTTACTCTGAAGCTTTAAAGCTGTGCTTCACACAGTGATAACTGCAATTTTACTTCAGTTGAATTTTCCGACTGCAGTCGAAAGATTAAAACACAAGGTGCAACCAAGTTTGTTGCATATTGTATGACTTCAAAAACTTCTGATGCACAGATGACTTAGATCTGTTCATTCTTGCACTAATATCTACATTTGGTATTGTTTTGTTCAAGAAAGCCATATACCCATTACACAGTAATTTTCTTTTCCATGTTGTCCATGAATTATTTTTAGTTTTTCATAAGTACATGGTTAATCTATTTCCATTTGTCCCTTTCAGATATATCTTCTGCTTCCAACATTATTTTCTCCAATGGTGACTTAGATCCTTGGAGGCCAGGAGGGGTATGTTATTAAACGTAGCGGCTGCAATTCCACGGTGTAATGAATACATGATTAGGGCAACGTCTGGGCAGCTAATGCATACTATAATGAGACCATTTGGGACAGGAAGAAGAAGAAAGAAATTTTAAAATAAAAGTTCCCGCAGTGGTTTTATTAACAGTGTGCCCTATTTTATAGTAAAGAGCATAAGTTGAGACAAATCTTCTTTTAGCCTGAAAATGACGGTTAAGCTTTCTCTCTCCGATGAATTTTATTTACTTTGCAAAAAGCGATGCTCCTTTAAATAATTACGTTGGCTCTGTTGTGGATATTCACGGTTTTCAACCTATGGTAGTAGGCCATTCATTCCTCCCCTAGCAATCACAAGTCCGCCCTACCTTAATTACCACTACCCATCACTTCTTTCACTACATCTGAATTTTGCTTAGCGTTTTTGTGTTGTTGATACTGGTTTCGTACTTTTCACTCTCATTATGATGCTTTTACCAGGTTCTTAAAAATGTTTCCTCAACACTTGTTGCAGTTTTCGTCAAGGGCGGAGCCCATCATCTTGACCTAAGGTATTTTCGTTATAATGTTGCCTCCCCATTAAATCTGCATCGCTTATTAAGGAAAAGGTATCCTGCCGTTTAAGATTATATTGTTAATCTCTTCGTGATTGGTAAAGCACTTGCATACTAATATTTGCAGCCGATTATGATTTTGTAATTTCAATCCAACCTCAAGCATAATCAACGGGCGAAAGGACCTTCCTGTATTCAATATTCTGTTCCTACTCTAGGAGGCGCTGTTGTTGACCAGCAGAGGACTTGAAATGCCATTTATGGAGACAGGAATGGCATAAAAGGGAAGAAGTTAAATTTCTGGACTCCACACAGGTCCTGCACAGGCGCGGATCTAGAATAAATACTGACCGATTTCCTAAACGAGCACCGGAAGTGAAAGCATGCAAACTGGTATGGATCCGCGCCTTCTGCGGTCGCGTGACCGTGAATGGCGATAGGTTAAACATCTTTACACGGTAGGGTAGCATCCTGTGAACAAAGGCACCAACTCAAGGCTTGGGTAAAAGAAATGCAGTGCTCAGTATGAAATTACATACTACCACTCATCGAGGGAAAGGTCCATTGAAATAGTTTCATACTTTGTTCTCATATATATTGTTATTTTTTATTCAGGGCATCCCACCCTCAGGATCCACCAACCGTCACAGAAGCCCGTCAGCAAGAACTGCAACTAATTCGAGAGTTCATAGACTAGGCCAACTCCTTGTATTAAAATAATTTATCGAAAATGAATGTCTAAGAAAAGCAACTTAATCATGATGGGAAGCGTAATAAAAAATAAGTACAAGTGTTATTTTTTAAATAGGTTAGGGAGGAAGGGACGTCTGTACACAGGCTATCTTCTTATTGTGCAATTAAACGTTCATGACTTCGTGGTCGAAGAGCGTAACAATATACACTCTGTGAACTGAAGGCCCCCCCTTAATTTTAGACGAAACTGAGGCCCGAAGGGCCGAAAAATTTTATTTGAGACTGCCCGCTCTTGTCTCAGGGTCTGGATGACCCCCCCTCTCCCCCACCCCCTTATCTGAAGGTATGGATCCGCCACTGCCTACATCCAATTTTATCTGGGAGCCCCACCCAGAGAATTTGAATTGACATGTAGTTTGTCTCTTGACAAGTTTCCAAGGAGAAACAGCTACACTCAGCTGACTGTTTATTGCAGTTGAGCAAACTGGGCTACAATGTGCTACACCTGTGCATGAGTGTTGGTTAAGAACTGCCTTTATCAAGTCCCCGACTGCACAGGCAGTGATCAGGGAAGAACCCTTTGATTACCAGGTGTTTGTTGAAATGCGCCATTTGCTGGAGATCAACCAAACGACAATGGACAGATTGAGGAACTGAACAAGACCTAAAGGCCTAGAGCATGCTGAAGGCTAGAGTTGAAGACGATCCGAAGGGCTGAGATAAACGCATTGTTTAGCTGTATGATGGCTTTTGAAAATAACGTCCACTGCTCCGACGGACCGACATACACCTTTTGACCGCGGTACGTTTGGTAAGAGGATGCAGATACGCCTGGATGTGATGTCAGACAGAACCGAAGACAATGAAATAAGCTACTTGGGGTTTTGGCGGTGATCTTCAAAATACGTTAGAGACTGCATATTGTGGTGGGAGACAAGGTGTGTGAGTAGCCAAGCGTTGGCAGGAAGGTGCATATGACAAAGGTGCAAAACACATGTGGTGATTTAGTGCTGGGATGGTTCACTCCACAGCTGATCATGAAGCAGGGTGAAGCACAGGGAGCCCAAGCTCAGTATGAGAGTTTCATCATTAATAAATGTGGGTTCATATCGCGTAATCCTTAAAATGGCCGTGAAAATACAGTGTAAAGGATTTCTAGGGGAATTCAGATAAAAGATTCAAGGAGATAAATTCTCGTAAGAATTTTCAATAAAATACAGCTTACCTTAATTACTTTCCTACTCTTTGCTTGCTGTGACGTTATTTGCCGGATCTATCGCGATTTAAGCTCTTTCCTTTAATCCGGAGGTTCCTCTTTTGACAGAAAAAGGGGAAGGGGCCATTTAGGATAGTGCCATGAGCGCGTCAAGGAAGCTACGTTTCTGGGAAAGAAAGTCAGGAGGCATTCCAGAAGATTATGTTTAACAACTATTCCTCGAGCCCGAATGAGCTCTGAGTCAATAGCCCATGAGGCCGGAGGCCGAATAGGCTGTTGACTCAGAGGCCATGAGGGCGAGAGGAATAATTGTTTTAGTAAAATCCTACTAGTTGGTCAAAAATATCGAGAATAAAAAAATTTTAGCTAGTTAAAGCTAGACTTTAATCCTTTTTTGCCGTCAAAAAGGCCGCGCTTTTCGCTACTAGTGGGCTATAACATATAGCCTAGTAGTAGCTTAACCAATCAGAACGCAGCATTGATAATAGACCACTAGCTGGATTTTACTAATTAGAAATAGTCCGTTCAGTTTTTTACAACCAGCGATGGTATCAGAAAAAACAGGAGGAATGCATGGAGGAACCGGTTGCTCGGGAGTAGGTGGATGCACCCCAAGATGGAAGCAAGAAACGTGAGGGGCTCCACCAACGTGGGACTATGTGGTGTCAATCAAGAGCTCTCTTGGTGTCAATGGAGCCTGACGTTATTACCTCTGGAGCTCAAGGAAAAGTTGTCTGGGTTGCAGCTAGAGATCAACCTTACCAACAAGGTTCTTGATGTGCAAGACGAGAGTGGGTATCGGCCGTGGTTCCAAATAAGGGAACAAGGTGGTGAAGGTGACTGACTAGGTGGTGCATTTGCTAGGTGTGGATGGGAAGGGGGGGGGTGGACGCTTACAAGCTGTTCAAAATGGTCACACGTGCTGAAGGGAAGAAAAAGAGCAACAAGATGTCTAAGAAGTGGAGGCATCTGTTCAGTACGCATAAGGAAACCTCCAGAACGTTATGGTGAATTGATTACAAATAGTGTAAAGCAAATATCGAAGTCGGCTTGAAGATGTTGGATGGCAAGCAAAGAAAGAACAAGGAGTGGATAATCATGCTGAGACAAAAATTGCAAATAAGGCTAGGACGTTATGGAACTTTGAGGTTTTTTAGGAAGGGGATAGTGTAATGGGACATTTTGTGCTCGACATATAGCGAAGGATAAAATGGAAAAATCATACCCATGTATAGTTTGTGGGACAGATTGACCTTATTACTGGATCGGTATTTGTATGTTCTCGGCTACGAGACTCCAAACTATTAATCTGTGCAAGATCACTCTTAAACTGTTGCGTGCCAATAAACAGAGAAGCGCACCAGGGAATGTTTTAGAGAATTTAACTAAGGCAATAATTCTACTGAATTCAGACAATTTGTTTTTTACTTTTATGGGGACCGAACAACATATCGAGGAATCACAATCCTGATTGTGCAATCCTCGGCGCGTACTTCATGGCTGAATGCCATATACACGACAAACCCACAATGCCTTGCTAGTACCTGTAGTAGCTGAACGCTGCGTTACATGTATAGGTACATGTGGTGCCTGCAGTGCCTGAAGTAGCTGTAGTAACTGTAGTAGCTGCAGTAGCTGCAGTAACTGTAGTAACTGTAGTAGCTGTAGTAACTGTAGTATCTGTAGTAGCTGTAGTAGCTGTAGTAAGTGTAGTAACTGTAGTAGCTGTAGTAGGTGTAGTAGGTGTAGTAGCTGTAGAAAGTGTAGTAGATGTAGTAGCTGTAGTAGCTGTAGTAGCTGTAGTAAGTGTAGTAGCTGTAGTAGCTGTAGTAGGTGTAGTACCTGTAGTAGGTGTAGTAGGTGTAGTAGCTGTAGTAGCTGTAGTAAGTGTAGTAGCTGTAGTAGCTGTAGTAGCTGTAGTAAGTGTAGTAACTGTAGTAGCTGTAGTAGGTGTAGTAGGTGTAGTAGCTGTAGAAAGTGTAGTAGATGTAGTAGCTGTAGTAGCTGAAGTAGCTGTAGTAAGTGTAGTAGCTGTAGTAGCTGTAGTAAGTGTAGTACCTGTATTAGGTGTAGTAGGTGTAGTAGCTGTAGTAGCTGTAGTAAGTGTAGTAGCTGTAGTAGCTGTAGTAGCTGTAGTAAGTGTAGTAAGTGTAGTAGCTGTAGTAGCTGTAGTAGCTGTAGTAGCTGTAGTAGCTGTAGTAGCTGTAGTAAGTGTAGTAGCTGTAGTAGCTGTAGTAGGTGTAGTAGCTGTAGTAGCTGTAGTAAGTGTAGTAGCTGTAGAAGCTGTAGTAACTGTGGTAGCTGTAGTAGCTGTAGTAGCTGTAGTAACTGTAGTAGCTGTAGTAACTGTAGTAACTGTAGTAGCTGTAGGGGGTGTGATAGCTGTAGTAGCTGTTGTAGCTGTAGTAGCCGTAGTAAGTGTAGCAGGTGTAGTAGGCTGTAGTAGCTGTAGTAGGTGTAGTAGCTGTAGTATCTGTAGTAGGTGTAGTATGTGTAGTATCTGTAGTAGGTGTAGTAGCTGTAGTAGCTGTAGTAGCTGTAGTAGGTGTAGTAGCTGTAGTATCTGTAGTAGGTGTAGTATGTGTAGTATCTGTAGTAGCTGTAGTAGGTGTAGTATGTGTAGTATCTGTAGTAGCTGTAGTAGGTGTAGTAGGCGTAGTAGCTGTAGTAGCTGTAGTAGCTGTAGTATCTGTAGTAGCAGTAGTAGCTATAGTAGGTGTAGTAGGCGTAGTATCTGTAGTAGCAGTAGTGGCTGTAGTAGGTGTAATAGCTGTAGTAGGTGTAGTAGCTGTAGTATCTGTAGTAGGTGTAGTAGCTGTAGTATCCGTAGTAGGTGTAGTATGTGTAGTATCTGTAGTAGCTGTAGTAGCTGTAGTAGCTGTAGTAGGCGTAGTAGCTGTAGTAGCTGTAGTAGGTGTAGTATCTGTAGTATCTGTAGTAGCTGTAGTAGCTGTAGTAGCTGTAGTAGGTGTAGTAACTGTAGTAGCTGTAGTAGCTGTATACTATGTCAACATCAATCATGTTTTCGTGCTATTCATTCAACTGTCACAGCTTTGGTTGAGGCAACTGACTCCCGGGCATATAATATAGACTTTGGGAAAATCAACGCGGTTATTATTCAAGATCTAAAGAGAGCTTTCGATGCCGTTGACCACAAGATTCTTTTATCTAAGCTTGACTTTAATGGGATATCTGGGAATTCATTAAAATGGTTTTAGTCGTATTTAGAGAACCGCACCCAACAATATTCAGGTAGTGGGTCCTGTACCAATATTGAACGTGAGCAAGAACCAATTGCGATTGCCTTTCACCGCCAACTCTTAATTTGCAGTTGCACATCCTGTTGAAAGGGGACTAGCTTCCCTTTCAACAAAGATAAGTCGACTGTATTCTTGACTCTGACTTTTATTCCACAGGAGTTGAACTTCTTTAGACTTTTGCATTTGTACAATTCTCTGGTGACTCAATGTTGCACCCCTTTTTATATCAGCCAGGAAACCAACTGCTTAATGTAAACTTATGCTGACATACTACTACACCTACTACACCTACTACAGCTACTACAGCTACTACACCTACTACAGCTACTACACCTACTACAGCTACTACACCTACTACACCTACTACAGCTACTACACCTACTACAGTTACTACAGCTACTACAGCTACTACACCTACTACACCTACTACAGCTACTACACCTACTACACCTACTACAGCTACTACAGCTACTACAGCTACTACACCTACTACAACTACTACACCTACTACACCTACTACACCTACTACACCTACTACAGCTACTACAGTTACTACAGCTACTACAGCTACTACAGCTACTACAACTACTACACCTACTACACCTACTACAGATAATACAGCTACTGCAGCTACTAGAGCTAGTACACCTTCTACTTATAGTACACGTACTGCCAGCGCATTGCAGGTACTAGCAAGGCATTGTGGGCTTGTCGTGTATATGGCATTCAGCCATGAAGTACTTGCCGCAATCCTCAGGCTAACAGGTTACCTGTACAGCTCTGGGTTGTTCAAAGCTGGGTTAAGATAACCCGGCCTATAGCTTAGTGCGAAATTTAAATTCAGATTTGAAAGGTTAAAAAAAAAATTCGGTTAATTTAATTCTTCTTGCCTACAAATTGATGATTGGATGCTCTAAGTAGAATAGAGAAAATTTTCTGAGAAAATGCTTTAAAAAAAGAAAAGAAAAATATACGGAATTAAAATTTAACCCCGAGTTAGCTCTGATCGGCCTTGGGACAACTGGGCCTAGAAGATTAAAATGCATTGAGGTGTCTGCAGTAGTTATACACCAGCTGTTATATCACTTTTTATTGTCCTAAAGTATTTGAAACCATTATAAATTATGAAGATAGCTTCAATGTGCCAGTTGGAAGCTGTGGCATCAGCGTTTTGCTTCTGGTCATAACTAGTTTAACGTTAGTTCTCGTTTGATTACCTTTCCTTGGACAAATACCTGATACACATATAATCGAACATACACACCTACATTGTAATTGTTAACAGAAGTTAAGTTAGTCTGATAGCCAGAGATTAAACGATCGATGAAGAGCCGTTTTTAAGGATGAAGCGCTGGACTGCCTGTGGGCACTTATATTACTCCACGAACGATTGCAATTGCGACTGAATTGCATGATTGAACAATTGTGCTGGCCCCTCTGGAAACCAACTTCTGCTTCCATAAATAACTTTTGCGCAATTCACATGTAGCAAAGGCTAAACTGGTTGTAGGCCCGAGGGCCACTCCCATATGAAGGGGGCGGGATGCTAGTAGGAAATTTCGATTTAAACCCCTAAAGAAAGTCAATCTGGGCGTGGCCCAACCTTTTTTTGATCCCTATATAACAAATACAGCTAGCCTGAATTTCATCCGATTACTTCGAGTCGTTATTACTCTCTCAGTAACGTCGTTGTTGAGAGGAGAAAACGACTCGAAGCAATCGGATGAATTTCAGGCTAAAATATAGCGACTTTAATGGTGGCAAAAACATCATCATCGAATCCTGACTTTTACCCATACGTTGTTTTAAAAAGCATCGTCATAAATCTTTAGTTCATCATATTCGCTTCTTTTATCGTTAGCACGTGGCACGTGGCACGTGGCACTTGGTGGAACAGCAAACTTGAAAATGTTGGAAAGAACTGTAAGTGCAATATATCATTAAACAATTTGTACATCATACACGAAAGACTACGAAGGCTGAAAGCTGTTAGTGGTCAGTCAATTTTGTATCTAAGTCTTTGCACGTAGTTTACAATGATCCTGATATACGACATACACTATTATATAAAGGCCAGTACAGGAAAATGTCTACCCTAACAATGGACAAAGACATTTTGTTACAATGTTCTTTAGGTATTGATGTTATAGCAAACTTTGATTACATGAATCTAGTGAATAAAACGAATTGAGTATATACTTCTTTATACTTCTTCGCGTGCAAAAGAGATCTTTACGGCTAAATATAATGGCATATTGTCCAGGACACCCTAACTGAGACCAAAATCCGAAATTTTCACCCCTAAGCGAGACGATGAGCACCGCTGCCCCTTTCATATGGGAGTCATGGGAGTCCCCCCCCCCCGGGGGGCTTGTAGGCTAGACGTGACTGACATGTACGCTATAACTAACAATTAGCAGCTCCCCATCATGAAAGAATGCCTAGCGTGTGAGCTTGGAATCGTTGCTGGCGAAAATCCATTCCACCTATTAAAAGGCGATCATTCCAGCTAGCGACCCCTAGAGGTTCAAAAAAAGATTGGTTGGGAATTTTTGTCTCCTTTTGCCCAGACTTTCTTTACAGACTGGACCAGGTGATATATATCAGTATATATTCTCCCCTAATCCTAGCATTTGTTAAGTTCACTTAGACTATTTTCAGTAAAATGCTGCTGCTATCGTTGAGCCGTGAGCTCCTCCTGCTCATTTCCGCATTTCGGAGAGAAGAAGCACGGTGGAGAACTGGTGACGAGTTGCGTGGTGATATCTTCGTTGCCGCCATGATTGTTGTAGAAAGAGGCGGAAAAGTTGTTATTTAAAGTGCGATAGTTATGTCCACTAGCTGTCAGCATTACATAAGACGTTGCTCCTTACTGGTAAGTTTCTCTGATTCTTATTTTATGTCGCATATACTCGAAAAAAACGTGAACAGATTTAGTGCACTACAATAAACAATAATTCACTTAGCTGAAGAAGCGTTGGATTAGTTTAGCTCTAATACCACACAAGATACTGGCGTCATCTTGGAGGATTAAGTCATTTTGTAACTCAATTATTTTTACTTGTTTGCCTTACTTCGATTTGATAAGGCGTACAGTGTATATAAAGCTTAGTTGAAACATGGAAGCATTGCAAAAACTGGCGCAACCTCACCTGGTCTTTTAGGTTTTTCTTGATTCTCGTGTGTGTGAGAGGGAAAGCGAGGCGCGAATTCAAGAAAAAAAACTGTAAGACCAGGGTAGCAAAACCTACAAAGTACGTGTATTTAACTCTAGATCTCACGTGAAGTTCTCCATACATCTACATTGCTCCTTGGTTTCAGACCAAGTTCTTTAAAGGGCTAATTAGACTTTTTGAAGAGATCTCTACTGGTTGTTTCAGGTCACAAGCAAAATATATATAACATTCACAACCGATCTGTTTGGGCTTTTTGGTAAATGTAGCTTGCCTTTGGCTCACCATGGTAACTGCCCACACAGATCAGCTTCACATGGTGTTTTGAGTACTTTAAAGTGTGGTTGTTTCAAGCTGTATCTGATTGTCTTCTTTTATTTTGTGTGATCACTTGAGTCTTGTTCAAAATGGAAATAGTTAAACCCCAGCTTTTATTTAACCACTTGACTGATCTAACTAAAAGTAATTTCTTAGAGTACAATTCTTAATTTCAGGTGAGCACATTACTCTGCTATACTGGGTGTTAATAAACAAACAACAGTTCAAAGTTCATCCTACTGTAGCATTTAGCTTGCATTGTGTGATTGGTCTTCAAAGTACTATGTTCCTGTATTATTTTGTAGGTCACCTTAGAAATTTTTGTTTATTAAACAAGGGTCTCTTGTATGATTTGTGTCCATAGGCACCATGCTGTGTTAAATACTACAGCTGCAGATTGTGTCATAATGACAAAGAAGATCATGAGTTAGACAGAAAGACTGTTCAGCAAATTAAATGCCTTCAATGTGGCAGTTGTCAAACAGTAAGTTGTAGCCTCTAGAATAATGTGACTGCAGGGTTTGCAAATATTTATTATTATTTATATATTTATTGATGGGTGAGGTCAGTGTGACTGCTTCTTCACAAATTTTGGAGTCATTATGGAATAATTGGAGTCACGTAACACAACGGTTCTTTACTTAGTCTTTTTTATGAGGATGCCATTCCAATGCATGGTTCTGGCACATGTACAGTGTACACTATTATGATGGCAACATAGAGTAGCTAAACAGCCTCATGTGAAAGTCCGTTGACCTGGAAAAGCTAGAATCCATCATGATGATCGTCATTTGAGTGGTCTTTATTTTAATTTAGCCTCTAGGTATACATGTCGTTGTTCAATTTTATCCTTGGTTTAATTTTTATTTTCCTTTGTTCTAAACTCATTATCGTACATTACATACCCCAAAGCAAAGGAAAATAAAAATTAAACCAAGGATAAAATTGAACCACAACATACACACATGAATAATCCTTAAATTGGTCTGGTTAAATCAGGGTTGTAACGTTTGCAGTTAATGTAGATTGTATTTGTTTTGAAAAAGGTAAGGAAAAAACTATTTTGCAACCAAAAATTTGTGGAGTCAAAGAGACTCCCTCTGTAACCTCGGTGGAGTCATCTTGAAAATTTTGGAATAAAGTACGCCAAATTTGGCATATTTGTGAACCCTGTGACTGAATATATGAGTGCCTGATCTTGTAAAAAATGCTGATGATCTCATTTTAGTATGCTTTATTAGGGACAGATCATACAGAAATATCAAGCAAGACTGTAGTATTTCCTGGTAAAGGGCAGGCATGCAATTACGCTGATCAAAAATAGCACTACATTTGAAATTCAAAATTGGTGAAAATTTTGTTGTTTCAAAGTGCACATGTTTCAGCTCAAAATTAAATTGAGGTGAAAATTTTTTAACCTACAATCATCGTCAAAAATGTTGGGAAGGTTACCAATTTTTACCTTTTTTGTACTTGTCCCCCCACCCCACCCCTGGATCAATGTTGGACAAAACTAAATTGTTTTTGTGCGTAATTGTTGTTACATGTCTCAACATTGAATAGGAGGCGTGGGGGGTATTCAGGAGAAGAACAAATAATCTTTTTTGAACATAGACATAAGGCGTATGAAATGGAGAAATAATGTTGTTAAGTTATTCCACCTTCCCAACTACTTTTGTCTGTGATTGTAGGTTGTTTCTCAATTTCCCTTGTCTCCTAGCCATGATTATTCAGGAATTAGGGCTAGGAGACAAAGAAATGAGAATTAAACTAGTTTAAGAAATTTTACCTGAATTTATAAATTTTGACCTGTTTATACATAAACATGCCTCACACTAGTCAGTTTTGTTTTCAACCCAAAGATTACAGTAGGTAAAGGATTAGCCATAGACAGAACAGGAACAATATTATTTTATTAACTGATGATATTGATGACCTCATTGTTTTGTCTTGAAATGTAACTAACTGGATAATGCTGTTGTTGACTGGTATTTTGTATTTCTTGTACATAATTTACTAATTTAAGTGCTTAACTTCTTTTATGAATTCAGGTAGCATCTCATTGCAAAGATTGTGGTATAAAGTTTGGTCGATATTTCTGTATGATCTGTCGATTGTATGATGATCAAGAAAAGGGACAGTTTCATTGCAATGGTTGTGGAATTTGCAGGTGTTGTGATTATGTGCACTGTTATTCAGCAGTATTTGTTGAATCCACTTTTATCATAAGCTATACATTCAATAATAAAAAGGTTACAATTTAGGTAAGCATTACTGATTCAGTGTGCATACACGCAATTTAGTTTTAACACAAATCCTAGCCTGTTGTTGAAAACCTAAAAGAAAAACCAGTATTATGCTGCATATATATAAAAAAGGAAAAAAAAAAAACAGAAAAAGTTGTAAATACATTGAATAGTCCCATAGCTACAGTGTAGAGTTAACTGATACAATATAGCTGTATGGCAGTTAGCTTGGAAGATTAGTTACGTTTATGACCTTAACAGCTGTACACTGTACATAATATATTTTGCCTAAAAATTTCCTACAAGTTTTAGTGTTTGGATCTCCTTTGTTGTTGTTATTGAAAGTGAGTCAGTAACAAATCTGCCAGATTTCTTGTTTCCTGGCACTGTCTTTTAACAATTTAACCCAAGGTCAGCATTTTAATTGAAATACAAGTTTTTCATAATAAATTTTAACCACTGTTTGACACTACAGGTACATGCTACAATACATGTGTAATACACTGAATAGCACACTCTCTTCCAATATTTTTTATTGTTTGGACCAAACTGAATGTGAATCAGCAAGAAGCAACGAATGGGGAGAACCCTGTGAAGTGTGAAGTATATGGATACATGGAACATTCACTTGTAGAAAGCTTATCATTTATTTTATTTCATTTTATGTGTTAAAATTATTGTGTTGTAGCTGCAGGCTGCTTAGTAAGCCTTCAATTATATATTAGCTGCAAAAGGTTGCATTTTAAAATGCAGTGTAAATTGATAATGACTTGATCTAATTCTTCAATTGAGAAGTTGATTTTTCCTTACTCCTGCACTGTTTTAGTTACAATGTAGGTTGTACTTTGCTTTTTGTATTCAACATTTTTGTCTTCACGTGTGGCCAAACTACTTTATTCTGCCATATCTTACATTAGAGTTGGTGGAGAGGCGAACTTTTTTCACTGCAGTAGATGTGACATGTGCTTAGGAATTCAGCTGAAAGACTCACACAAGGTAAGAAACAACACTCTCACTTAAGGTGTCTGCTGAAATGGATTTGTGCAGTTAAGTTCAGTTGGACACAAATCACATCAAGTCACATTTATTTATCCTTGAGAACTCTGATTTATTTGAAATAGTTCTCCATCTCTGAGGAATCAGTTTCATTCTAAAACGAGTTCATTATTTTCATCTCTATACATTTTTCTGTATTTGTTTACATGATACCAAAACAAAATTTCCTTCCTGTACAAGTCATTATAGAATGAGTTAATTCCTATTTTCAATCCCAATGAAATTCGTATTCTTGTACAAAATCATGTAAACCAAAAACTTCCGGATTGAAAACATGGCAGTTGTGTAGTCCCCGGCCAGTGGTGTATGCATATCTGATATGGCATGGAAGCCACGCAAGCCATGCCTTAGGCTGAGCCAGTCAATTTTCCGATGTAAATGCGATACAAACTTCACTCTGGAAGAAAAGTCATTGTGGTATCATATTGGCCATTTCAGAGTTGCGTAGGGAACTGGGGCAAGTTTCAAATTCAAACTAATTGATAAACTGACACCACCATATAACCATATTTATATGGTGGTGTCAGTTCATCGATTAGTTTATGCACCTATCAATGTAATGCCGGCAGGGGGGGAGGCAGGGCATAGGGTGGGGATTTGACTTTTTTCAAAAATTTGCAATCAAATTCCCTGCCCACGGGCAAATCATTCCAGTCAAATCCAACCAAATTTCCCTGGCACCCCAGGCTGCACATTGCTGTCAATCCCAAGGCAGAACCTAAGAAAGGCTCAATAAAAATATCTCCAAATAAAACTCTGCAATCTTTTATAAATGTTGCTGCATCACCAAAGATACATGTTCCTGTTACAGCTGCAATTTTACGTTTTAACCATAATCAGTGTTACACTGCATAGAATACATAAACCTTTAGGAGAAAGTCCACATTTTGTAAGTCTAAATATACCGTTCTTAGTAAAGGGTACAAAGAAAGTCAGTTTTATAAGTTTACAGTGATTGTAGCGAATGAGCCATGGATACACTAATCAATTGTACTTGCAAAAATCGACTTGGTTTCTCTTTACTTCCGTTTACTTTGATACCACAGTATATTAAGAGGTTCAATTGATCAAAAACACGCTAAAACGAACGAAATTTGAAGACAAAACAGTGAAATCCACTCAGCCTTCGCTTGTTCTCATTGGCCTCCATGACTTCCTGATCTTTTCAAACCGTATGGCGCATTTGTGAAGCGTGGAAGCGGGAAACATATGTTTGGTCTCAGTCTTTTTCGTCCGAGTCGGCAGTCAAATATCTCCACGTCGGGCGAAGAAAGATTCAAATATCCCTTCCCCCGGGAGAACAAGATCAGTCAAATGCCCTACCCCAGGGACAACAAAGACAATCAAATCCCCACCCCATGCCCTGCCTCCCCCCGCCGGCAATAAATTGATAGGTGCATTAAATTTGAAACTCGCCCCAGCTCCCTACGCAACTCCGAAATGGCTAATAATCACTTCATATCACCTACGCAAATGCAACGAAATATATGTAGATGTAATGAACTCATTCCAGAATCAAAGTCATTTTGGTATCATGTAAATAGCCCCTGAATCCCCTGGCTAATTTTTCATGTACTGCCATTGTTGCAAGTCACTCTTACATCAGTTTTTGTATGATTTTATTGCAATATCCAATCACTGATGTCATGCAAGACACCAGCATGGCAGTTTAGCTGTTTAATAGGCATGAGACGGCATGTAGTACAGAATTCAAGAAAAATAGTGAAATAGGTCACAGCTATCTGACGATGAAACGGCAGCATTTTTAAACATAATTTCCCAATATTATTTTTTCATACCCTATTTACAGTTGGTGTGATATCTTAACAATTTTACCTACCCAATAATGTAAATGTGAATGTAAAATGTAAATATTAGAAGGTCTGAACTGTGCAAAACATTATACAATGAAATAATTTTTGT
The DNA here is from genome assembly GCA_942486035.1 of Porites lobata. Taxonomy (NCBI): domain Eukaryota; kingdom Metazoa; phylum Cnidaria; class Anthozoa; order Scleractinia; family Poritidae; genus Porites; species Porites lobata. Next base: position 1,169,396 of record CALNXK010000134.1, read on the forward strand.
TAGATCACCTGGAGAAATGAATTTTTGCCCAATCTAAAGGCAACATTTTAGATTAGAAATGACGTGGTTGTACTTAGCCAGTAAAAGACAATGATATTGTATAAATGTACGCTGCCATAGTACAGTACTTCATGTAGGTACATGTACTTATGACAAACTAAGTTTTGAAAGTTCTCTTAGGAATGCTATATCGTTTCCATCATGGTAACTGTTATTACATGTTTATTTACATCTTAATAGGTTTTCTGCTATGACTGGTGTATATTACATGTATGTAATTAAATTTGTCCCTAGTCACCTTAGAGACTCTAGTAGAACAGTAGTAGGACATCTGAGAGATCTAGAACTTGGAGAGGGTCATGAGTTCAAATCTCATCTAGAGCTGGGATTTTTCGGAGATTTCTGATGCTTTATTTCTCCTTTCATTCTTTCTTTCTTGCTTGCTTTCTTGTTTTCAGTGCGTTGAAAAGAGTTCACGCTCAGATTGTCCAATATGCTATGAGGTGAGAGCAACATTATTATTTCTTGATCAGATATTTTGTTTAGCACACACTACAGGGTTTAAGAAAGTAATCATCATGGCATCACCTGTATTTAGCCCTTCCAAACAAAAGCGGCGGTTTCCTTGTGCCATTAGTCTTAACTCTTTGTTTTTGTCACCTGTGTTTGCTGACTAGAATTTCCCTTTTTCTCTCTTGCACCTTATGCAGAACAGCTACAAATAATTATTATGTAAAATGTCTATTATTTAGTACAGTTTTTTAAAATCTGTTTTTCTTTTCCATGTAATGCTAGATACCTAATGAGAGGGGAACGTCCTATAAACCAGCTGATAAATGTGATTTTTAGGATAATTGTGATTTAGTTTTTATCATTATTGAACCCCAGAGTGTGACCTCAGCCACATTATTACAAGTTGTTTTTTCTTTTAAAATGAAACTTTTTATGTTCATTATTTTATTTTACTGCACAACTATGAGAATTGATTTCCAATACATGATTATATTGATTTGGCAATCAAATTAAAATTCAAGTGGTTATGTTTCCTTCACCTGTTACATGTATGCTAGATTGTTTTTATTTTAATTTATGTATTCCTTGCATTTGCCCAGCGTATCTAATCTGACAAAACCGAACAAAATTGATTTTGGCAATCAGATAAAATTGAACATGGAATTGTTTGTGAGTTTGATTATCAAACAAATCAAATATAATCAACAAAGGGAACCATTTGATTTTGTTTTCCCACCAAACAAATTGTTGACTGAACCCAAATAATAGCTTTGATCTCGTCTAAGAAAGACTGATATGTGTGGTGAATACATAGCCATTTTAGCAGAACGACAAATTGCTCTTTTTGGTAACAAATGAGTATTAAACAACAACTGCAACCTTTCCAGCTGGTTTCATGTTGATATCATGTGTTACATAAAACACACACATGTATTGATTTTTCAGTGCATTTCTATTTCATTTGCAAATGAAAAAGTTGTACCTTACGAACAAGAAAGTAGTCAACTAAATAAAATTATACCATTTTACATGCTATGTAATTTTCCTTGGTACTCCGCAATGGTCCAGGATTGCTATATACCAATGTCTACATGACTGTAGCTGCTAATTTCTGAGTGGTGATCAGTTCAAAGAATCACATATGATGATAATCATGTATATTAAAGAGGATTGATAATAAGTGATGTCTCCATTCTCCATGCAAAACCAGTAACTGGTTTTGCATGGAGACATCGCTTGTTAATAATGATAATAACTGTTATTATCAACTGTCCAAAAACTGTCCAATCAAAACTTTGGAAATCAAAGGTTCCATCTTTCAATTGGCCAAATTTTTTTGTGAGTGACAAATGTTGTGTGATCGTTTTTGGCCATAAAACTTAATCATTTGATTTTAATCAAATTAAAATTTTGGTTGATTTTGATTACCGAATGTTTGATTAGATACGTCGGGCATTTGACATTTGACATGAAAAGAAACAAATGAAAAAAAAATAGATAAATGAATAAGTAACCCTCTATTCTGCTGCTATGATGTTTTAACTAGTCTAAATTATGTCACCACAGTTATTCTTCCTATTTTTCCTTTTAAAATAGGATATTCATACATCTAGAATACCAGCGCATGTTCCTCCTTGTGGACATCTATTACATAAGTAAGTAACTTACAAAATGTACATGATCAGATTAGTGTACCTAATGCTTGGACATACAGGAAGAATTTTGATGCTGACCAATGTGGATTTAGTCTGCTCTATGGCCATTCTCTGTGTCATCACATATCACTCCTCCCCACAAATAGCTGCAGAGAACTGAACCACATTCCTTAATTTTTCTCATATTTAGCCAATCAGAGTCAGCTTCCATTTTCTGCAAGGTATTCGAGCCATGTTTACAGTACAGTGACTCCTCCAATCGCAGCTTTGCTTTTATTTGTGCCCCACATGTGAATCACAAAACAATAAAACTGTGGCGTGGCATTATAGCCTGAATTTCATCCGATTGCTTCGAGTTGTTTTCTCCTCCAATCAACGAGGTTACTGAGGGAGTAATAATGACTCAAAGTAATCGGATGAAATTCAGGCTAGCGGCATTAAAACAATTGATCAATCTAGTGTTGTCTCTCTAGTCCTATTCAAAATAAATTATAAGATTGTTAAGCAGCAGCAGCAAGCAAGTCGAACAAATGTAGTGCACAACAATGATGTGTGAAGTTACCAGGTGCCAGTTTGGAAATTGCTTATCAATAATTTATTAGAGTACTTTTGTTTGAACTAATACGCATGAGAGTTTATAAGTACTTCATGAACCAACACCAAGAGCACATCCAGCACAGGAAACACATCAAACATGCACTGTAGAAGTAAAAGTCATGCAGGCCCCTATCAAACCCTTTTTTCTCTTTAGAAGCTTTGTTAACCTCTTTTAACAAACATTTCTGCAAGTTAGCTTTTTTGCTGCTATTGGACACAAAGCCCATCGACATTCAGGGACTATTGATTGATTTGTTGAAAACTGAGAAGCACGTTCATTTCCAAGCACAAACACAAAGAGAAAGGATGTGGTTTTCTTCTCAGCAGCCATTTGTGGGGAAGAGCATTGCGTGATGATACAATTTTTCTCAAACTTGTTTCTGATGTAGAGTGCCAATATTTAACCAGTAGATGTTTTGCTTACAAGTTGTTTTTTGCAGAAATGCATAATTCCTAGTGCTGGGTATGATTTTTCTTTTATAAATGGACATGTGTCTCTTCAAACGTCTATTTTGAAAGGACATATTCAAAAATTTGTTGGACATTGATTACATTGTAGCATACCCTATTTACTTGAATAAGCGCCACAGCACGATATGGCGTTTATTTGAAAGTCGGACGTGACAAAGAATTGTTTTAACTATGGTATTGTTTTTAACCCATTCGCTCCTGGAGATTTTGCCCAAAAACGCGTTTTGAGGCTAGTCGAGTGGTTTTCTGGTCACTGTCGTGCTATAAAGAGCTAAAACTTACCACAAACCGGTTTACAGGTTGTACACTTGGCGGCCTTCTGATCCAGATGCAAAATATCAGCTTGCGAAGTTCGGGCATGTGCAGAAATAAAATTTCAACATAGTTTTTGGGTTTAAAAGTGACACAGCAGTCTTGACTTTTACTTTTCGCTTTCTCTCCTCCCTTCTTTTTTCGCTTTTCTTGCCTCATTTTTTTTTTCTCTTGCTGGGCATTTAGTAGGCTTCATTTTGGTGGGAAGAGGTTTTAGGAAAGCTTTTAGGATCTTAGGATTAGGTGAAAGGAAAGGTAGGTGGGTAATGGAACAAGATTTTCATGGAGATTTTCAGGTCCTTGTCACGTGGTTTTTTGCTTCTTTCTCCGGTGTCCTTGACTGAATTGTGCTCATTCTGGTATGGTTTGAAAGATCTCTTCACTCTGCACAAGTTAGCGAAGAAAGTTGTCCTTGACCGTTAAAACTGATGACGTCACAAAGCGTAGAAAGGACCTGGATCCGCACGGGCGGTTACGGGCGGTTCAGGGGCGAATGGGTTAAACAGAATTAATTTCTTTTGATTTTCATTATAATGGGGCTGTGACGCCAAGAGCCATGGCTCTTGGTTGTGCTTATTCAAAGGTGCTAATTTGAGTAAATATGGTCATGCTTTCAACCCAGTTTGCCTCTGTTTGCCTTGATAGTGCATGACAAGAAAACCCAAGCAGTGATTCTGGGTAACCCCTTTCAAGAACGTGTTCTTCACATTGGCGATTGTTATTTTTTAAAAGAAATAATCTTTCCTTCGAAATCTTCATGATTCTAGACACAATTTGCAAAAATCTCAAGCTTTGAAAAAGAAACAAAATAGTCTAAATAAACCAGTAGAACTCGAATGACCGCTTCCCACCATTTGGCAAGTGTATTAAATTTTGTTTGAATGTGATTGGAAGCTGGCGTAATTCTGGGAAATGAAATACTGGTTTATCTTGTACCAAATTTTAAAGTTTATAATTATTGTACAGTTGTCTTGCAATCTAGTCTTGAAATTCTTATGGATTTTTATATATTCTTAAAATTTCTTTATTTACAGTACCTGTTTTTCAAAGTTACTGGAGTCAGGGTATGTCAGTACTAGCCAGTTTATTTATATAAAATGGCCTTATTTAAACTGTTTGTCATGAGATGTTATTATCCATAATCTGAGTTCTTATTTATTATTGGGCTGCACCTGAGTAAAGAGCAATGCCCAATTAAGTTTTGAGCAGCATGTTCATCGAAAAAAGACAAACTAAACTTTATGGTCTTTCGTATTCGGCATAACCTTGATGTAAATTCAGTGCCCACAAAAGAAATAAAATAAATAAATTTGACTATAAATACAAACTTAAGGTTCATCTTATGGACCTTAGCAGATAAAGAGAAACAATTAGAGGGCAAGCCGGTGATTTGGTAGATTTTTATCTCTTGCCATGCTCAGTAAAAACGTGTGTTAACTGGGCACATTTAATGGGGCATTCATCTACTTGGTAGTCCACCACTTGTATAGTTAATATTATTTTTTGTGTCACTGAAGTCACTATGTCAGAAGCCAAAGCAATGGGAGGTGCATACATTGTAGCTTTTATAAATAGTAATTGTTTTAATTGTTTTGCTTCATGTTTTGTAAAGCCAATTTTTTTCCCCTCTTGACCTTGTCAGCCATTTCTTTGTTTTAGGGGGTATGCTTGTCCAATATGTAACAGATCTATGGTTGATATGAGTCGTGCATGGCGGATGTTGGATAATGAGATAGCACGTACACCAATGCCCGCAGAATATAATAATTTCAATGTAATGGTAAGTCAATGATTTTCTGTTGTAAACCTGTTGTTTCCTTGAGCTGTTTGTAATGGTGTCCAACTTTTTGTGGGAATTTCCTCCGTATTGTGAGGAGTTGTTAGAATTCTTAGCATTGCAAATTGCTGACCCATTCAGCCCTAAAGGTGGCGATAGAAAAAAAGGACGGACAAATTTTTTATATTCTTTCATTTTGTAAAATCTTAGCAAATAAATGGTGTGTTGCAGGCGTTCAGATAATAGAGTGTAGCTTGAACTCTGAAAGCAGGGGAATAAAAGGAAAAGGGGGAGAGGGGAGTGATCCCCACCCCCTCCCCTCACTGCTATTCCTGCTCACCTCTTTTTGTGCTATCCTCACAATCTGAGCACCAGGAACAGGCTAGCAGATAAAGAGTGTTGTGGTTAAGTACGACCAAAGATGATTTTTACTTGAATGGATTTTGTCTTTAAATTTACAAGTTAGTGGCAAATCATTTCGCCATAACTTAATCTAGGAGTGTAAGGAAAAAGTAAGGGAAATTTTGCTCAGTCAACAATGGTATGAACATTATTGTTTTCATTGCAGATTCTCTGTCGTGATTGTCACAAGGTAGGCTGTACTGATGTAATTTCTTAAAGTTTTTAAATTCTCTAAGAGGACACAATGTTATTTTGTCCAATAAGCCCCCAAGCTGTGGTAATCACCGACCTCTTTGGCCAAACTAGTAAATATAAGCTTTCCTGGTGATCAGAACCCCTTCCAGGCCTTCTCTGGCTTTTTTTTGTGTAGGGAAATACAGGAAATACCTGCATTAAGAACATTACGCTGAAAGTTGGCTAATAAAACACCATAAATGTATATATAACAACCAATTCTGTCTGATAAATAGAACATATTCTTATATAAAAAGGAAGAGGGTGAAAGTATAAGAAACCATCACAGTAACTCGTATCATTAAAGTACAAAGGCGCGCTGGGCCATTCAAACTCTAAGAGCCATATAGTACGTAACAGTACGTAATAGTAAGTACTCGTAAGTAATTAAACATTGGATGTTTTTTAACATCCTCGTTGATCTGCATAATTCTTCACATCCCACTCAGTCTCATTCAATAATTGCTAAGTATGCTGATACGAATTTTATTAACGTTTTAAGAATATTCTTAAGCTAATTTTTCTCTAGGCACCCCGTAAAATAAGAACTTGATCAGCCTGAACCCCGAAATCATAGTTTCTTATATGCGGGTGTTTACTGTATATCACAAAGAAAGCCTTTTTTCTCAAATTTTATTCTTGAACTTCTTTAGCACCATTACAGGAGAACTGTTACTTCTCCATTATTAAAGTACAGATTTTTTTCATATCAAGATTATTTTAATCAAAATAAAGTTTCAGTTTGATGGGAGAAGAACTTAATAAATTAACCACCCTCCTTCGAGTAGGCTTTCCTTTTTTGGTGCAACTAGTTTAGGAAAAACAGTTATAACTTAAGTATTGTGTTTTATATCAACCTTCTAACAAATACGCTTTCTTAGAGAAGTGAGAAAAAACGTATCGAATCTGCATAATAAGTTGATTTAGCTATGAAAAATTGTCTTTTGTCTATCTAATTGTCTATTTTTGTTATATTGTGCTGAAACGAGGACCCATTTCTCGGAAAACCAACTTATTTTTTTCTGCATACTTGTCTTTCGTGTCAGAGTACAGCGATTTTCTTTTTCAGGAAAGCAAGGTCAAATTTCATGTCGTTGGTCTAAAATGCGCAGAGTGTGGTTCATATAACACCAGTAGAGAAGGAGAGGAGGGTGTTCCTGTAATGCCACCACCGATACCAGTAGCTGCTGTCGCAACAGAAGCTGCAGAGGGCGAGGATGAATGGGAAACAGAGGAAGAGGAAGAAATAGTGGGTGGAGAGGTAGAGCAAGAAAATGAGGAACAAGGACAAGATGATGGAGTAAACTTAGCTGAAGTACAGTTAGACATGGATGGAGACAGTAATAATGTTCTTCCTTTGGACTAAGGTCTGCAGCTTAAAATATTTCAAACTGGTCTTTTGCAGTGCAGCTGTGATATAGCGCTTTGTCATATGAGCGTTCTACTCCAGAACTAAGATACTGGAACTACTGTTTTGCAAAGCTGGTCTTTTACTGTGCAATTGTGATATGGTCTTATTGAAACTATACCTGTTGAAAGACTGGTCTCATCAGTGGCATTATGGTATTGAAACTGTCGTATGTGAGGCTGGTCTTAACTATGCGATTATGATTATGTCAGTCGTGAGACAAGTTTTAACAGTGGAAGGTCTGTGTTATTTGCTCTACATGATAGATAATGTGTACTTGTCTTTTACGGCAACTATATAAGGGCCTATCTGCAGTAGCAGACTAATTTGGAGTTATCTTTGAATCATTGAAACCAAAAGTTTTATGGTGACACCGTTACATCTGACAACACGTGCATTAATAATCGCTAATCAATAATCGCTTTACAACAACGATTTTGTTTATTTAGTCTATTTTGTCCAGTTTTTACCCGTGGCAAATTTTGTCTGCGGCGTCTTTGAAGATTGTTGTGAGACTGCTCTACTTTGGAACTATGATTATTGCAAGTTACATCTGTCGCAAGATTGGTCTGGTACCGAGAAACTGTCGTACGTGTATATATCAGTTACAAAACTGGTCTTCTGCGGTAAGGCTATGATTTGTCCTTGTCGTTGCTATATTTTTAGAAAATTGTTATTATACCATCTCATGTGAATCGTTTGTCTTAATTTGAAGGTTTTACACACTCGTTGCAACTATGCTGTCCTCATATACGATAATAAACACAATTACAATCGTTTTACTGCATTGTTAAATATACTAATAGCGTTCTTTTATTTCGCTCGGGTTATGTTTATTTAAAGGCTGCAAAAGCATAGGAGATACTGCTGATACGCTGGTCTTGATAAAAAAAGAACGTGGTTCTGTCAAGCCTATTTCCCTGGCTTACTCGTCCCCATAGTTTACTGAATCGTACAAAGTTGTCCACTGTAGTGACATTCATCTGAAACCGTAATTCCAAATCAATTAAAAAGTAAATACTCCAACTCCCTCACTAATCCCCGATTACTGCTAGTGTTTGGTAATTGACACTGTGATAATTAATAGCGCTTTATACTAATGACGTCACAAATTTCTGGTCCCTGCTGTGACTCAGACATTAAACCTGACCAGTGTAAGAGTTTGGTATGGGAAAGTCACGTTCGGCAACAAATCTTCGTCGTCTTTTAAGATGTTTATCGTTAAACGAAACAAAATGCAGCTTGGTTTCGATAATAAATATCCTGAAAATAATCAACGCGTGCTAAGACAGTGTTAAACGTGGAAAAAACTGTACAGATGAGTGGTTTTATTTCTTATGCGGCATCATAATGCTGTGGGTAAAATTATGTTAAAATGTGTGGAGAAGCAGGGCTTCATAGCTGTGCATGAAACGGTGCATTTGGTTAAATTTATAGGCAAAGGTTGCTCAATTTGTTTTTCGAGTGCTTATTTTACGCTACTTAGTACTAAAGTATATAAAGTACTAAAGTATTCGTCCCGGATTCATATGGTCTACCTGGCCGCACAACAACAGAACAAACTTATACAATTTCCGGTTTGTGCTAATATTGGTGTGCTTTTCACCTCAGATATTCTGTCACAGGCTTGCGAGAAGCACATCCAACCCCGATTTTCTCTTTAGCAATTTCGGTTTTGGAGTATTACACAGCCAATAATGTTATGTCATGTTTCAGTGCATAGCGGTGCTTTCTGCCTAAGACACAGAGCTACAATGTAGGGATCCGATTTCAGTAGTCTTCTTCGATCGAGTCACTTTATTTTCTGATTTTAACCATTTATTTGAGTTAGTGGACCAGGTTTTGCTCCCTATTAGCAGTAGTGCCTTTTATATATTGGAATTAAGCTCAAAAAACATTTCAAAAACACTCATTGCGAATTTTATGAACAATAATTTTCATGTCAGAAACGCATGAAGTAGAATGCGAAGTTTGTCTGAGTCACGTGGGGGGTCTAAGGTGACAAAACCTATTTTTAGTAATAGTAGAAAGCGCTATTGAGGATGGGGCGAGGGAGGGGGGGGCGTTCCGGGGAGCAAAACGCGTAAAAGAGGGGAGGGTCAGACGAGGGTCAGTCAAGACCGTCTTTAATGTAATTGCAAGAGATACACTTTTTACAGCAACGGAAAGGGCTATTAATATTGGTGGTAAGATTTTGAGATCCTCCAATTCTGTCTGTAATCATGTGAGTGATTACCAAAATTGAACGACCGCGTAGCGGGAGTCGGATCTGTTACCGTCACGAGTATGATTACGGACAGTATTGGACGACCTGAATTGCTAGTATCAATTAATAAATTAATCAGACGATGTGAAATTTAGCCTGCGTAGCTGGCGGTTTTATTAGAGCGCACGATGCTATATGAAATTGGAAGACCTGCATTCCTATTATCAATTAACCAAGCGATATGAAATGGGAAAAAAAGGCAGGGATGGGCTCCTGGAAAAATCTATGGAAGCTTCTAAGAAGAAATTAGAATTTCTCGATCTCTCTGTGAGCTTGTTATTTAACACTTTTTTTATGATCGCTTTCTTTTTGTTCATCATGATCATTAGATAATGTGCACCACGATAGAGCTGAATAACGTTCAGGGTCAGCGCAACCTTGTCCCCAGGGCGCTTTTCCCAAAGCCAGGGAAAAGCGCCCTGGGGACGAGGTTGGGGTCAGCGGCGCCAAACGCGGGCGATCGCGTGGGAAACCTGGAGCTAATCGGTCGGCTATTTCAAATAGCCGACGTTTATGTAGCCTGAAATTCATCCGATTGCTTCGAGTCGTTTTCTCCTCTCAACAACTGAGGGAGTAATAACGACTCGAAGTAATCGGATGAAATTCAGGCTAACGTTTATGGGGTTTTCCTGTAACAAAAACAATGCCAATGGTTCAGCTCTGTGTTGAATGGTTAAGAATGTTATTTGCGTTTTAAGACAGCCACGTCGATAATCTTTAAAATTTCGGTTTGAGCAATTTTTCGATCCATCTGTCAGGGACGCCCAACGACAATTTTCGGAAAATATCTGTTCGGAAGACGATTTGAGATCTAGAATTTTCGGAACATTTTTTCCAAAATTTCTGGCTTGTCTGCCTCTCCTAGGATTTTCGAACATCTAGAAATTGGTATAATTGCCCATTTTTAACGGTTTTTTACCTCAAAAAGGTCACCTAGAATTTTCGGGAGCCTTTTTTCTGGCTGAAATTTTCGAAAAGGTAAGTTTTGATTCCTATAATTTCGAATCACTAGACTTTCAGCTAGGAAATCCGAACAGATGAAAAATTTTTAGGGGATAAAAATATGCCTATATCTACCGTTTTAATATTAAAATACGTTTAACAATGCTATGTTCAAGTGGTTTTGAACTATATTCTCGTTGGGTGCCCCTTATCTGTAACAGGGTGAAATTTTCAGTTGACCGAGACTTCACAAACCGTCGGTGAATAATTCACGAGTGACGTAACGAACATGCACAGTGCGTAATTCAGCTCTGTCTGGCACCACAAACTAAGATTATTGGGAACTGTGACATGGTTGGAAAAGCTAAATGATGCCTAGAGCCGCCTCCCTAAACACTAACAATCCTACAATTACATCCTTTTAAATCATTTGAAAAACTATTGTCAGCGGTTTCACAGTTCCAAAAACCCTCACTTTCAAAATGAGGCTAGGTGCACAACCTATCTTGTGAAAATGAGTTTTATTTGCATGAGAATGAAAAATGATTTCCTTATTAAAGGCTGAGCACCTACCCTCGTTTTGAAACAGAGGCCCGGGGGAACTCGGAAATGGCCAGCTCCTGAAATGGCCTATTATAAAGAGAATATTATCAATTCGTTCTGCTTTCCCGCACACCTACGTGCTGTTCATATCTGGTTCTCCTAAAACCGATTTTCACAAGCTGTGCCGTTCTTCGCCTTATGGCTCATGCTCAACAACCTGCCACGGGAGGGCAAGGGCTAACCAGGATGCCATGCTGCTCAAGCAGTTGTAATTGACCACTCCAGAAAATACCATAACATACCATAATGGTCTTTGTTTGTCACCCCAAATTTTGCATATGGTATGTAATGGTATTTCTGGAGTGGTCAATTGTCCCGCAAGTTGAACCGCCACCGGCGGCAGTAACCTGCTCCATTACCGGAGGAGAATTCAAATCCTTCACCCGAACAACTTTCACAGCATGAAAAATCAAATTTACGTGAGCGTAATGACAACGTAAAGTCAGCGTATAGTTGAATTTTACACAACTTTACGCTTCCTTTACTCTACGTAAAGTTCAGCTTTACAGCACCTTTACGCGTACATATAAAGCTGGCGTAATGAAACAAAAACTTTACGCAACACCTTTACGTTTTGCGTAAAGCTTGTGTAAACCCTACTTTAAGCTTGTGTAAAGCGAAAATACAAGCTCCTTTACGCCATATATATATACACATAAACACACTGGAAACTTTAAAAATAAAGGGAAATATAATGGTAATCGGTAAATTTTTCTTACCAAACTTTTAACAATCAAGATTTTATTTTTGTCCATGTCAAATATCTGAATTTTCCACACAAACAATGGATTTTTGTTATGTACTTAATATCGGTTGTTTTCTTTGGTTTCCCATCGTCTCTCCATAGTATTTACAATCTGGAGCCATGGAGGATTACTCATATATACATTACAAATAATTGTATGAGTAATCCTCAATTCAAGTTTCGAAATAAAATAAAATACCCTAATATGTAACAACACTTCAACACACAGTTAAAGGATTAGGCCAGAAATTTTGTTTTTATTCTTCAAAATTGACAACAAAAACGAAAAGTTATAAAGCGTTGAAACCCAATAGACCTATAGAAAAATAAGAACCCAACTTCAAACTGACATTAGTCATCCCTACTATTAAGTTATAACTTGCTTTAATGGAGTTATATTGTTTAACCAGTAGATGAACTTTGAATAAGTAGTAGTTTAAAAAATAGGGCCCCTTTCCGTTTCCAATTTTGCATTACCATAACCAATTTTCAAATTGCCTATCTTTACATTTACATTTCAAATCCCATGAAAATCGCCAGGTATGCTACATTGTTGTAACTGCAAAAAGCTGCAAATACGAATCGCATTCTTTAAGTTTAGTCCCGCAAAGAGTGATATTACAAGGTTTTAAAAAACAAAACACACTGATACTCTAAAACTGAATTTTCTAAATATAACATGATTTATTTCTGTGTTAGCATCTTTGTCATTACATTAAAAATTAAAGAAAACGAAAATTTTTCCAACACGTAAGGTTTAAATAAGAAGACATAGTGTACATAAACTTTTCAAATGGGTCAAAACAGTCTTCTCAAAATATCCAAAAAAATCATCTTAACTTAGTATTACACCAAATAAAGATGATTTATAGTTTAAAATAATTATTAGCATTTACATGTAAGGTACAGGGTGTACAAGAAAACTGATGAAGTTAAATTTTGATAAAAAACAGCAACTCTAACACTCAAATTAATGTAAAGGTGGGTCAAAATGGTCTCTTCCAAAATGAAAATATTTAGTATAATTTAGCATAATTCAAATTAAAAGCTTAAACAATTTTAGATAAAGACTGAAAGCCTAATACATGTATAACATTGATGGTTTCTTGATTTAGCCCTTTCACTCCCAGAAGTGTTTACAGTCAAATTTAACAACAAAATCCAAATAACAAATCATTTTCATAAACTGATGATGTAAAAGTTAGATGCACAAGGCTGTCACTAAGATTGCAAGTTGCAGGGTTTAAGTGAAATTAGTGAGCGGGACATTGAAAATGTGGAAAGTTTTGTTTCCTCTCAAAACAGCCTAGTATTGATGGTTTTCACGGTGACGTCATCAGATTGCAAAGTCAAAAAAGCGAGGTTTTACGAATTCTTTTTTACACTAGGTTGAAGATTAATAGGAAATAAATCTTTGTACAAGTTTCCAGCCCCGAAGCATGTTTCATTTCGAAAATACAGCAGTTTGAACTTCCGAGTTTTCACGGTGCGTGACACCAAAATAGGAATGCTATCTCCTTGAAAAAAGTCTCTCCGCTTGATTTTCAGCAGTTTAACCATTTCAAGTATTAGAAGATATGTTTATGCGCAAGTATGCTAGTTCTCAAGTGAAAAGGAGGAGCTTTTATAGAAAAAGTGAACTCCAGATGTTTTTGTTGATTTCCGGCGGCCATATTGGTGGACAGTTTCTGTCCACCAATATGGCGTCTCCATACAAAGCTCTACAAAGGTGCGTGAAATGTTTCGGCAACTAACTCAGAAACTGTGGGCCACAAAGACCTGAGATTTGGACAAATTGTTTATATATTAGTCTTTTATAACATTTCATTTTCTTGGCTTCTTCCACTGGACGGTTTCAAATGTATTTTTTTGTGCCGTGTTTATTGCGTGACAGTGAAAACGAAGAATTGGGCTCAAAGTACAGTAATGATCAGTAGCACAATACGTGTGCACAATCAGAGTGACACAAACTTCTTCTCAAATATCTCCTTTATTTTAAGCGGTACAATTGTAAGACTTCATACCAATAAAGGTAACATGTTTGTTAATAAATACGCGACGTTTCGTGAATATTCACTGCATTCTTATTTTTTGCGAGATTTTTGTTTTAAAAAATTGATTAAAAATATGGCCGTCACGCGTAACATTTACACAGATGGAATGTTGTTTGATAATAAATATCTTGACCAAAGAGCGCCTTATTAATTTGAAAAAAATGTTAAAATTACAAAGACCAAACATACTTTCAACCTAATAACTAAATTCTTCTAAAACCTGAATCGGTATGGTTAAAATTCAAAAAAAGTACATCATGGTTATGGCATCACGGTACTGCTCTCAGTGTCTGCAGTTGAAATTCATGTTCCCAGACAAGTTATGAAATGAGGTGATCAATGAAAATACTAACCCAGACGGCATTCTCACTTTTTAAGGACTCGCTCCTGAAAATATGAACAACCTAGGGCCATTTGCTCCAACGCAGTAAGAAAAAGTCCCAATCCCAAGCCTTATGAAACGCTCCATGATTTGATGCGCCATTCAAAACATCAGACAAAGTCAAAGTCTTCCCAAATGCCCGGAATGGAACCAAAACCTTCAGATTGCCGCCACATTTGATTCTCATCTCAAAACAAATGTTCCTGAGCATTTCCACGAAAAAATATGAAGTAGGAGGCTCGCTAGAAGAATTTTTCGAAATCCCAAGCCTTACGAAACGCTTCTTCATAAGTTTCATATTACATGCATGTATGATTTTCTTGCGCGAAGGGCAGCGAAAAAGCATAAAACTTCGCCATGATTTCGAACGATTTCTTCGTGGAAACAACAACATCTGGCCTTGGTAACCTCCCAAGAAGGTTCTAGAAGCTTTTGTTATGTAATAACTCCGAAAATAGCTGTGACACGTGCAGAAAAACACCCGGGTCACGTTCACTACGCAAGGCGAGTTTACGCGAGACGGTTTTCAATGGAGCGTGAGAATAAAGCAGAATTAATGAGCAGGTGGAGAGAAGAACAAAAGAAGAAGAAAAATGCTATCAAAAGAGCTCACTACGAAAAAAACAGATGCATTATATGTTACCCAAAAGCGTGTAAACTGTACCAGTTGTATGATGCGCAATGCATTATGGGTAAAAACTAAAATTGCTGACTTGGCAAAAAACTTTCAATTATATAATCTTGTGCTAGTTATGGTGATTTACTGTGGTAATTATAAAATGTTAATATGAATTTGGACAGATTACTAGTTATTTTAACAAATTAAGAGGCCGCAAAGCATCATGGGTAAAATTAAGAATGCTGACTAGGCAGCTAAAACCAAGTGAAACATAATTATTTGGGGCCTTAGTGTGTTGTACTGTGCAAATTAAAGTGTTAACGTGAGTTTTGAGAAATTTGTAGAAATTTTGCATTTTTGATGCATGTTACACAATTGTACATGCTTATTGTGCTACTGATCTAATAGCCCGCGTATAAGAACCTGAATTTTTCAATTTAGCCTAAACAGGTTCTTATATAAATGGTACTTAAAGCAAATTTAGGCTACCAAGGTTCTTAAAATAGGTTCTTATATTTTCATATGAATTTAATCTGAATATATACTATATATATTGTAAATATCATCTCATAATACAGTATAAATCATTTATTTGTACCCTAGAGCAATGCCTATAGGCAGTTCAGTGCAGGTACAGCATATGTCCCAGATGATGATCTTAATTCAGCAGTTTCTACCTATATATACACTTTTACAGCAACCCCACTGATAAGAACCTAACTTAAAATTTTAGCCTAAATAGGTTCTTATGTGGAGGGGGCTTAAAATGAAAATTTTAGCCTAACAGGTTCTTAAAACTCAGGTTCTTATACGTGGGCTATTACTGTAGCCGATTTAAAGTCTGGTTTATGGCCCTTAGTGACAGCCCTGGAACCACTTTACAAGACTAAGGCTTGTAATTAACATGTATTAATCCTGTTTGCTTTGAGAGGACTTTCTGTCACCAACATCCCATACCAGGCTGATCTGCTGAATAAATAGAAAGCAAGTATTATTTGAGTAAACTACACAGATTATTTGTAGGCTAGTGATAATACACTTAATCGCGTACTAAAGGCACAAGTACATGTACAGTAAGGGGGTGTTTACATGAGAAAACTCACACCGGCGCGAGTCTCATACCGGGATGACTTTTTGATTTGGTATTGGGTTTACATTATGACTGAGTCATTTCATATCTCGTTATTTGAAGGTACACTTCATGTTGATAAAATACAAGTGTGATTCAAAATCGCAATCATTACGCGTGCGCTACCCATTCCAGTCTACCGGCAGACCGATTTCATGCCGAAACGGGTGGTCGTTTCGCATTTACATGATACTGCCATGAGATTTTGTACCAGAGTGAAATTCTCGCCCCGGTACAAGAACCGGGGTGAACTCACGCTGGGGTGACTCGCGCCTGCATGACATTTTGTGGTGGTATCATGTAAACAAATATAGAGCTATGAGAGGGAACCGGAGTGAACTCGCTCCGGGGCAAAAGTTGCCCCGGTGTCATGTAAACACCCCCTAAGTTGCCAGAGGACACCGCCTGCTATTACTAATATTATTAATAATATTTCTTCCTACACTCATGGCCAAATTACTACAATCAGCACAATTTTACTTGACACAGGGTTCCCCACATGCCTCTTTTCACAAACCAAGACTAAAAATTTGAAAAAAATGATAAGGCATTTTCCACAAGTGGTCTAATAACAGTGCAAAACCTGAGTAGCAAATGATTTCAATGTCCACAAATTCACACAACTGAATAAGATTCATCTGACTGTTAAAGATTCAAAATGTTTGACTAGTATGAGTTAAAGGCTTTCCTTAAAGGCAATAATATTTACATTTAGAACCCTACTTGCAGTTGAGTGAAAATCAGGGTAAAATGCTACATGGAAACCCTATAATAATAATAATAATAATAATAGTAATGAACTTTATTAAAGTCTCATGTCTTATAACACAGGCACAGTGCCTTACTAGTCGGGGAGACTGAAGCATATATATATGTTAAATTTATTAACAATGGTTTATTATATTATTAGAGTTCAATGTTTTACAATGTATATCTTTTTTTATTTTAATGTATGCATTTTTATAAAAGTATCATCCATTAATATCGTTGTAAAGTGCAATGAAAAACCACTGGATGTACATTATTATTATTATTAGAGAGTAAGCAGTGCGCAAAGAAAGTAGTGTCCGATAGCCCGGGGCTAGTGGATTTTGCTATCGAGCTAGTGAATTTTGAACTTAACTTGCCCGATGGGCAAGTGAAGTTTTTTTGAGGAATTCAAATTAAAGAAGAACTGTGAAATCAATTCTGCTCATCAAAACGGTTTGGGGGCTAGTTGAAATGACAATTGGGCTAGTATATGCTAGCTTCAGCTTGCCCGAATGGCAAGCTTTAAAAATCACCTTCTTTGCACCCTGGTAAGAGAAAATGTTCCTATCCACTTGTCCTTCACCCAAGCAATACATTAAATTTGGTTGTCCGAAAACTAGAGTTCTTGTCCAAAAAGTTTAGCTTGCAACGGGCATTTAATGTTTTTAATCACATTATTTAATCACATTATTACCCTTGTATATTATTTTTGAATTAAACCTACAACAGAGCTTGTAAAAAAGCAAATGGATGAAACGACTGGCAGTGGAATGGCAAAGTTAAATGGAATATTTAAGGCAACTGTTTCTTATCTTTATTTTTCTAATTAAAAATGTGCTTGTCCCACGGACAAGTCATATCAAAGGTTTACATGTTCGAACTAAATTTCTACCAGTCCTGTTCTAAAGTTCCAAATCAATAAACATTCCTAGCCTTGTCATGAACTCCACCAAAGACTTTCAGGGAAAATATAGAAACATATAAGCACCTTATTCCCAAAAGTTTCAAATTTTCCTGAAACTTTACCTAATATATATTTTTTCCTTTTTAATACGAAACGTTCAAGGTTCCTAGTTAATGTAACAGGAGTGAAGCCACTTTGCTATTTAAAGCCCTTATCCTCAATCTTGTAAACAATGCCTCCTAATAATAATGTACAGTGTACCCTGTAAATAAAGCAGCCTATTTTCTTTCCTTGCCACCAGGGACATTTCACAAGAGAGACAGTTGTATTTGCAGATTAATAACGGTGTATGTAGACAAGAGAATCCAAAACAGCTATGACTGCTATGACTCTCTTAAGAGTCTTATCTTTCACAACTTTTTTCTTTAAATTTTATT
The DNA here is from genome assembly GCA_942486035.1 of Porites lobata. NCBI lineage: Eukaryota > Metazoa > Cnidaria > Anthozoa > Scleractinia > Poritidae > Porites > Porites lobata. The sequence continues at coordinate 1,187,596 of CALNXK010000134.1, forward strand.
TTCCTTTAAACCTAGATTTACTGACGATACAACTATGGTGCAAATAGAACAATTTCTGGTTTCTAACATGACTGTGTGCTTTGCTTCCCAAAAAGTAAGGCATTCAATTTCCTGACAGTATGTGCTGCACTGTATCCTCTCAAGAACCACAATATAATTTCATAGGAGCAGTGCACAATGAAGATTAAAATTAATGGTAATATATGAAATGAATCATACTTTGAACTGCAGATGAAGGTATAAAACTGTGAAGATGTTAACAACTATGTTGGCACTTACATGAAAATACATTCTAATTCAATCATGGTCTGCATTAGCTATGCATTGAAAGACTCATGAAAATGTCTATTCATTCTCTGTTCATTTAAGTTAAAACCCACGTAATTTAAAATCAAAAATAAACTTTTGTACCTGCTTCAAAAAATACATGCATGCTGTTAAAATTATTCACCACTTATGACGCTATGACTGCCCAGGGAATTGGGAAGCTTGGGTTTGTTATTGACTGACGCATGAAAATATAGAACCAGACTACGTAGATTATCTTCGCCTACTTGCAAATTCAACACTTGTTAACACTTTTCTATTCTGTTTATTAGTTCTTCTATAGTCTGTGAAAATTTTCATAAGAATGTTTGTATCACATTACATGTAAGCTTACTTTATACAGATGTCCTTTCTTAATTCCATTATTTTCTTTTAGTAATTCCCAGTACCAGTGACCAAACTCCTATTTTCCAGTACAAAACAAGGAAATTCTACTCCTTCAGACCCCCAAAGTCCTTACATGATTTTACATTATCATCTTCAACGTCATGGTCTCGTTGCTTGCTTAGTATTGAAAGGTTATGCCAAATAAATACACATGTTTAGTTATAATTTACTTTAAACGGTTAATGCTGGTTTCATTGCTCACTGAAATGTTAGTTACTGAGTACTTGAGACAGTCATTCGAACTCGTCATAAACAAGTTGGAATTGAGCTTAAAAAGTTAGAGAAAAGGCGAGCCAGGACAACTTACCTTGCCTTACTATCTGCTCTTTTCAGCGAGATCTTGAGTATCGAAGAGCCTTAGTAATACGTGTAATACAGTCTTGGTCTGTGTTGTGAACATTCCAGTGTTAATGCTTGCGCTTCACACGATGTTTCTGTCTCCATTTCTGACTGAGTATCTCGTCCCGAAAGGGTTGCTGCACACTTGAGAAGTGATCGATTACTAAAGGCTGATAGTGCTATTATAAATTGTAACAACCTTAAGATGTCCTGTGATGCTATCAAGAAGCATAATATATGAACGATCTCCAACCTTTCAAAGAAGCAAGTTTGAAACCGTTGGACACTTTCAAAATGGACGCCAAATCAACGAACCTGATTGAGCATGTGCGAAGGAACAAGCCCGCTGACCAGGTGTCCCTTCACTCTATTGTTTCCAGGCCCCTTTCTTTTAACAAATTGTCCGTTCCCAAACCTGAAGTCCGCGGACTTAAAATAAGGAAGCGATAAAGGAGGTTCAACAATGAAGCCAGTACTCCGTTGAATGTAAGATGGTCACAGTAATTTGTGAATGCGTTCTTTCTCTTTAAGTAATGCGTTCTTTCAGTAAGTAAAACTCGCCGTTTTTGCGAGGCGATATTTTTTCTTTATTTTCCAATTATTTCAATTTGATCAAACTACAGTTGAAACTCTCTACAACGGCCACCTTAGGGACATCGAAGAAAGTGGCCATAGTAGAGAGGTTGAAAGAAGAGTAAATGTATGTCATGTATGGACCGTCCGCCGAAAAAAAAAAACAAAAACAAAAATGGCCCGTGTAGAGAGGTGACCGTTAAGGAAGAAACACCTTATACTGACTGAAATCAGTGAGGGAATACTACTGAGTATTGAAGGCTTTTGTGTTTGCCGCGACAGATATGCCGTTTTTCGAAAATTGCCGCACAGTCGCAAGCTATATCTTTGCATGAACTCTGCCAGCAGAATTTTCTTTTCAGCGTCATTTTTAAGCGTGTACGAAGTCGTTCGCACCACCAAAAAAAAATTGCGTGGTTGGCTTGTTTACATCGCACACCAACATCGAACACCAAATGAGTGATCAAAAAAACTATGCGAACTAGTATCAGGACACAAACGACTTACTAAAAACAGTGCCGGGAATAAATTGCTGTTAGGAAGCTAGCATTATATGACAACCTTACTAAACCTTTACTTGTAGCGTAAATGAGCGTAAAGCTGTTACAACAACTTTATGCTAGCTTTACGAAACCTTTAAGAGCCGAGCGCGTAAATTTACCTTTACAAACCTTTACGCGCTGTGGAAAGTTTGCGTAAAGTTGGATGACCAACTTTACGCAGGTTTACGCAAACTTTAATTTTGCGTAAATCTCCATTTTCATGCTGTGTTTAGGTCAGTTTCGTTATTTTCTTGTCTTATTGTGCTATTTCTTTGTTTTTTTCTTTCCATTTTGTTCTCTCGCGCCCTTGAGATTCCAGTTTTTTATTTAGTTTCAGTGTACGCCTTTATGCTGAGTTTTGCCTTTTTCTTTTCCAGCTTCGTTTATTATGCAATTACAGTTTGTTTTCTGACTTGCTGTTTGCACGCCTTACTGGTTGTATTGATTTCGGTATGCAGCCTTTTTTTCCCGCTTGCCCTTCGATTCTCTTTCCTTGGTTATCAGTTTGTTTTATTTGTCTTATAGTCTTGTCTCATTGCCAGTTTGCGCTCGGGTTTTTATATAATTGTCTGGTTACCACTTGGTCCCGTTTTTTGCTTATAAAGCTTTAATTTTTCGCGGGTTAACGGAAGGGCCCACTGTTTTATTGGAGTTTTCATTTTTCGCGGGTTCAAAAACGTGCCCCCTGGTGTACTATCGAAGCTTTTTATTTTCACGGGTTTTCACAAGGTCCCGCTTATTTGCCGTTTTTTATTTTCGCGGGTTTACAAAAGGTCCCGCTTGTTTATTGAAGGTTTTTATTTTTGCGGGTTAACAGAAGATTCCACTCGCGCTATTGCTGTTTTTTTGTCTTCGTGGGTTAACAGAAGGCCCCCGCTTGTTTATTGAAGTTTTTGTTTTTCGCGGGTTAACAGAAGCGGCCCCATTTGTTTATTGCGGTTTTTATTTTTCTCGGATCTGAGCACAGAGTCTGCTTGTTTATTGGAGTCTTTTATCCCGTGGGTTAACAATAGGTCCCGCTTGTTTTTTGAACTTTTCAGTCTACATGAACCTTTTGTTTTGTGAACTTTCTATATTCTCCGAGAAGTAATTTGTTGCTACTTTTTAGTGACCTTACTCCCTATAGATGGTCGTTTTTTCTTTTATTTACATGGGTCGTTTATTCCATTTGTTTCCTGGTATACGGGTCAACCCGGTTGTTCTCCCTAATTTCGCCGTTTCCCTCTCGCTCCCAATGGCGGCGCATGGAGGGGTGACTTACACTCTCTCGGATTACTGGGCGCTAGGGCCACCATTCCTCTGGGGGTTACATCTTAGTTTTGAGCAGTTTTTTTTTTTGGGGGGGGATTGCCCTTGGTATCCCCCTTTTTTCCCTTAGTTGTTTTTTTACAGTTTCCAAACTTATTTTTCCATTACCGGGGAATAGTGGCCTGAAATTTCTTTTCAGTTCCTGTTTTCTTTGCTCTTTCATTCATAAGCCTAAAGAGCATTTAAAAAGCGTATTTTCTGACCCTCTTCTCTGACCGCGATTATGGGAAGGTTTTGCAGTTCCTTGACTAAAGTTGACAAGACCTTGCGTAAGAGCCTGGTTCTGCAGTCCTTGCCGTGCCTGGTTCCACCCCCCTGACCTGTTTCAGATGCGGTTGGATTGGCCATTACGCGAACAGCTGTAGGTTTCAGCCTTACGCTCGGCGAGGCGCCACAACTTCCGCATTTGGCCAAAGACCTCAGTTCCGTTAATTATTATTATGTTTTCATTTTGTTGCTTCCTTTTGCACAATAAAATAAAGTTGTTCGATCTGCATCCTTCGCGTCTTATTCTGCCTCTTGTGTAATTCACCTTCGCGTTCGCCCTAGTATATTCTTGTATTCGAGCATCCTTTTGTTAGCTATATTCAACTATACAAGTCAGTTCTCTTAAAGCCGATGAAGGTGATTCCCTGGCATTGCGCATTATGATGAATATTACTACTGTACGTCATATTTTGCCTCATCAGCGCCCAAAAATTGTCTAAGAATGTCCGTGCTTCCCTATATGGCAAACAGGCTTGATAGGTCTTTAGTTGATCAGGGCGGATAAACCTTTATCCGCCCTGGTTGATAGGTAGTAAGTACTACGTATACACGGACATATAGACTTACTTAGTCCATTATATCTCCTATGCTAGCTTGGCCATGGCCAAGCTCTGTGACTGAAACCACCCAAACCTGACCTCAAACGTGGCCGTCATGGCGAGGTTCAACCGTAGTCTGCTACAAGCAATTTTTAACTTAGCTTTGACGATTCTCACAATATTACATTAATGTGGTCGATGTCCGATTTAAACCAGCACGCCTTTTTCCCCTGCAAGCTATTTCACAGTTTTACCCTAACGGGGTGGTGCAAGATAAGCGGAAGGGAAAGGGGGGTAGATCAGAGGCCTAGTGAATCGTGTAAAACAACGACAGACTTTGGAGGAACAACCTACTTTTGGGTGAGCCGGATAAGAAGTTCTCTGGCTATTTATAAGCTTTACATTTGCATATTTCTCCTTTATTGAAAGCTCGAATGATACAATTTTATAATGAAAAGTAATATCGATCTAAATAAGGGGGCGAATTATGTAAAAAAAATAATAAAGGCGAACTAGGGTTGGTAGTTTTACCTTTTAGAGGCCATGCTCCGTGAAAAGGTTTCACTATACACTGGAACCACGTGTAACGAAGTGCCGGCAAGGGACTGGGGAAATTTGCTCGTTATATCGAAAACCTCGATTTAACGAATTTTTGGGAAAACAAGCATTTCTGGATCCGAACAATTTCTGTAATAGACATTTGTATGCGAAGCTCGTTGTCTCAGTTCAGAACTGTACACAGCTACGGCACTAGAAACACAAGAACAGGCAAACAAAACTGCTTAAAACTTCCGTACCCATAAATTTTATCCTGGCTCGTTGGTCTGTTTCGCATTCATCGTAACTAAGCTATCTTTCGGTCACATGCCCAAGCTCGAAATATGAGCATCCGCGAGCATCGGCATTGTTGCGTAACATTCAAAATGTAAGGATTTGTATGGGGGGAAAAAAACCTATCGTCTCTGTAACATAGCTACGAAAATGAAAGTATTTCAATAAAAAAGCAGCTTGCCTTACTTAAAATTCGTGTTACGTCTCTCCTGTGTGGTCCACGGGCCAATTTATATAAAGGTTTACCTAAACCTTTATATAGAGAGAACCGTTAACATAAAAACCCATAAAACGGCCATAAATTGGCCCGTGGACCATACAGGAGAGACGTAACACGCATTTTAAGTAAGGTAAGCTGTTTTTTATTGAAATCCTTTCATTTTCGTAGGTTACAGAAACAATAGTTTTTTTCCCATACAAATCCTTATATTTTGAATGTTACGCAACAATGCCGATGCTCGCCGATGTTCATATTTCGAGCTTGCGCTACCTGTGGTTACATCGAGATATATTTTACGTTTGCGTTTTTGGATTGTGTTCGTTATAAAGAGGATTTCCTTAGATCGAGGTTCGTTATATCGAGGTTCTGTTCCATACACTTATTGTAATTTTGGCGTGTTTACTGTGGGTAATGTCGACTGAGATATCGGTCGACATAGCGGTCGACATAGCGGTCGATATAGCGGTCGACAGTCGGTCGATAGTCGGTCGACAGTCGGTCGATACTCGGTCGATAGTCGGTCGATAGTCGGTCGACAGTCGGTCGATACTCGGTCGATAGTCGGTCGATGGTTGCTCGATAGTTGGTCGATAGTCGGTCGATAGTCGGTCGATAGTGAGATAGACTATCGGCCGAGTATCGGTCGATATTTCGACGAAGCACCTCGACTTACTATCGGTCATATGTCGGTGATATGTCGGTCAACTGTCGGTGGTATATCAGTCAACTGTCGGTGGTATATCAGTCAACTGTCGGTGGTATATCGGTCAACTGTCGTTCGAATATCAGTCGTGTGTTAATTTATCAGGTGAGTCCAATGGCTTTTTTTTTTAGCAAAGACGTCATTAATTACTGTTATCATGCGATGGGGGAACATGTGGCAGTGCGAGGCGCGATTACTCTATGAAGGGAACCGAAGAGCACTGGGAACTAAGGACATGATAACCATTTTTTTTTTCCAGTTTGTATCATCTCCGATCGTCTGAGTTTTAGCTGTTAAACAGAACCTGTCTCAGCCTAAGTTGAATCTGCTGCTCCTGTGGTCCTGCAGTCGAAGAATACTTAATAAGGACGAGTGAAATGACTGCTCCCGCAGTCCCGAAGTGGACGAATAATGAATAGGAAAAGGCAGTTGATGACATGCTTTAAGAGCGAGGAATACACATCTTTTATTATCGGGCTTTGACCTGCTTCATCACGCCAAGTTCTCGTTTGTGCAGAGACCACAAATTAAACCTATATATTTCTGCATTGAAGACGGGAACAGTCCTTTGTTTAACAATCACTTATTGATAAAACGCGCTGATAATGCGCCGAGGAAGGTGACAAAAATATCCAGCAGACTGAACACATTCATTTATTGTGGGAATGATTTCAATTTACAGCAAGCAAAATACTCATACGTTCTTATTACATTATCCTGTCCTTTTGCTCTGTCCTTTCGCTTTATATTTATATTGTGTTCAAAATAAAGACGACCATGCGTATACAGAAATTAATATTGAATGGTAAGTCACTTTTGGTCATCTGAATAAAAGGAAAACAGTATGCGCCGCGTTAACATTAATATTATCTTAACTTGTTAAGGAAAAACAAGTTAAAAAAAAAATGAACTGTAAATACATTTTTCCATCAATGTAGTTCTGAGTCGGTTGAAAAATTCTCGGCATAGGAAAAATCAGCCAGATATAGGCCTTACACGGTGGGAATAAATCACATAACAAGAAGCTGCATGAAGGCCTATCATTCTCACTTAGCGGACTTCTTCATGATTCAATTCTAGCCGGCTACGCGTAGCGAGACCCCCACCCCTAAAAAAAAAAACCAGGGGAGGAAACGTCTGCGAAAAGGTGGTGGGCATCGATACAGATAGGCTAAATCCCGTCCACATGAATTAAAAGAAAAGGCTAGATAAATGACTAATAGCTATTATTCCGGAATTTTGGCTAAGTACATTGAAGTTTGAAATTAAAAAAGCAGAAACACAATTTAAAAAAACAGTTAGGTCCAAGCTAGAAAATGCTTTCTAATTTCTTGTTTTCCAAGCCAAAAAATGTAGGAAATGCTAAGTGTCGACCGACCATCGACCGAGTGTCGACCAATTACTGACCGATACATCGGTCAAGTATCGACCAACTATCAACCAACTATCGGCAAAGTGTCGGCGAAGTGTCGGTGAAATGTCGGCGAAGTGTCGGTGAACGAAAAGCTATATCGGCCGAGACACATCTGGAACGACTACCGACCGTGTCTCGACCGACTATCGACCGACTATCGACCGCTATGTCGACCGACTGTCGACCGAGTGTCGACCGAGTATCGACCGAGTATCGACCGAGTGTCGACCGAGTGTCGACCGACTATCGACCGAGTGTCGACCGAGTATCGACCGACTGTCGACCGAGTGTCGACCGCTATATCGACCGCTATATCGACCGATATCTCGGTCGACATTACCCACAGTAAACAAGATCCATTTTGGCTGGGCTGACGAAAATCGTTCGTTACAGATTCGTTAAATCGAGGTTCCACTGCATGTACATCTGCTTATACGAGGATTCCTCTAACAGTAGTCCCCCCTCTTGTATTGGATATCCTAACTGTGAGGGTTTCGTGGAGGAGGTGCCTTAGCCTGCGTAGCAGGCGTCGAAAGGGGTAGGGGGTAGGGGATAGGGAGGAAGGGAAAAAGGGGAGGGGGATTGGGGAGAGGGAGAGGGAGAGGGAGAGGGGACTCCCTTCCCTTTTCCCTTTCTCCCTCCCCCCTCCCCCTCCCCTTTTTGCGCCTGCCACGCAGGCTAGAGGTGCCTCAACAAATATTGTACTCATATAGTTAAACTTATCATTCATCAGTAAGTAATTTAATCAGTAACAGGAATATTCGAATGAGCGTTTATTTTGAAGCTTTAACTATTAGTTTACAACTCTAGCATCTACTGTGTTCTTAGTGAACCGGTGACAACTTTTTGACTACATATTATGCTTCCATAATGATCTTCAGTGTTCACGGGCAAGGCGGATCTTTACTCTCACTGATCCGTATCTTCCTTTTCTCCTTCACCCATAATACAACGCCAGCAAATACACCAGTCGCGTTTTCGACGACGAGTTTTAGTTTTCTTGACAGCGCAGTTCCCACCGTTCTTGAAATGGATCTCTAAACCCACTTTGCACTGCTTCATGTTGGATAGATTTCTGGCCTTGGCCTCCATGTTAAACTTCGCAGCCAATTTGATCATAAAGGGATCTAAACAAAAAATATAGTTAATCATTTTTATACTCTAATTACTCTCCCAAAGACTGAGTCCGATGTAATGATTTTACAGAGAAACAACTTCGTCGGCTTTTTTTTTTATCTGAACCTTGGAAATCATAGTGTAAAACAGACATGTGGTTATGAAACATACAGGATGTTAGAAAAGGTCTTGGGGGAAATTGAATTTGATATGGACACGCAGATTCTTGCTTATGAAATGAATTGAATATTGACTGTTTTGTTAGAGATTCTTCTCGTTTACATTTGAGCTTTGTGGCCTTTTGTCTTTTGTCTGTCATTCGTAAACAATAGCTAAAACAATGTAACTACTCCGTCGACCAATCAGCGCTTTTGACCGGATTCCGGACAGATTTTACGTCATCAGTATGGAATTTCTGTCGCTGAGTCGCAGACGTTCCTCCGCGTGAAACGTCCCCAGCGGCGAAGAGCGTAGTCTGCTACACAGCCGTTTTTAGAGTCGTCACGCAACGCTCCTCCCCACGGGAGGAGGAGCGTTGCGTGACGACACTAAAAACGGCTGTGTAGCAGACTACGAAGAGCGAGGAGAAACGGATGTTTTCGCAGGCTAGTGAAATTGCTGTTTTTTTTCTTGAACCATGTTTTTGGTAATATTTTTTAATCTTTTATTTCTAATAAACGACCACTCGAGTTGTGAAGCTTAAAACGTTTATCTTGCTTAAACAAAGTTGTTGTATCGTATCGTATTCATGAGCTCAATTGCACTGTATTATATTGTGAGCGCGAACTCAATCAGCTGATTGCGACCTTTTTTCTTTTTTGTATTTTTTGAAAGCTGACAGAGTAAGAAGCGAATGAGAATATTTTTCAAGGAAGAACTCGGTGTCTACCTGGCATCAAAGTCTCGAGCTCTTCGGTAATCTCCTGCAGCCGCGAGCAGTTCACGATCTTGTAGTAGAGGAACGCTTTTTGGTAGTCTGTTTTGTCACTTCCTGGACCACTCACTAGCTTCCTGGTGAGCTCTTTCTTGTAACCATGCTTCTCAAGATCTGCTTTCTTTAACATGACCCTCAGTTGTTCGTCCGAGGGTCGATCGTCAGGATCGGACATCTTCAATGTCACGGTTTCTTTTTGGGTGGCATCTGCAAAAAAAGAAAAACAAGCGAAATTGTGATTGTGTCCATTTTGGTATAATAATCACCGCGGAGTACTGGAAACTTTGTTCACGGGTTAGTAAAATCACTCTAATATCGGCACTGAGAGTATACGGCAGGTTCGATACAAAGCGTTTCATGTCTAAAATCAGAGGTGCTATCAAAGCCAAAACAATGAAAATAAAC
>CALNXK010000134.1:1205000-1295000 GCA_942486035.1 Porites lobata
CTGAACCAGACAAACTTTACATCGATGGTAAATATATTAAATTCTGACTCTAAAAGAATCCTTTGAGTTTGAGCTTTATTCATTAGTTTGCCGAACGGCGATTACAATATTTTCTGGCGAAGTTATAAGTTTCTTTTCTTCTCAATATTATGTATGATTTTTAATTATTCGCTCTTTTGTATCAAAACAACATCAGATAAGATCATCATCCTTTTGTTAGATTTTTGCTCCATGGACACCTTTTATTTTGATTATATGTTTTTTTTTTTTTTTTTTTTGGCGGAGGAGCTTTCTTCTGTGTAGGATCTAGGTTGTTAGTAGATGGATATTAATCTGGAACACGAGGTAGGTGTATTATCGTGTTTTTCCCTCTTGTTCCATTTTTGTGTAGTGTACGTAAAAGGCAATAGAATCTATTATTCTAATATATATGTACTGATGAAATTTTTCGCGTTAATTTCCTCTAATTTGAGGAACGGTCTATTCTTATCTAAATATTGCAAAAACCAAGCGGAGCGCTCTTTAATCATATCTCATGTTTTCTGCTGCAATCACAGTTTTACTGGTATTTTACTACTACTGAAATGTGCGCTAGCACGTGCAAATTAGTTTCCTTAAATGTAAGGGGCATTGGAAATTTTAAGAAAAGGAGAACGATATTTACTTGGTGTCGAAAGCAAAAAGCAGATTTCATCTTCTTACAAGAAACCCACTCAAAAATGGACTCAGAGACGTGTTGGAGAAATGAATGGGGAGTGACATTATTATGGCCCACGGGACCTCCAATTCACATGGGGTGGCAATTCTTGTTAAAAAGGATGTTGATTGCACAATTCACTCAAAAGTGTTGGACCCCTCAGGACAATATGTTATAATAAAAGCAGAATTTAATGACAAAATGTATGTTCTAATCAACATCTATGCTCCGAATAAAGATTCGAATATTGTGAGCTTTTTTCAACAATCTACTTCTGATTTTGCGAAATAATAATTTTGATGAAGAAGAAAACATTATTATGGGAGGGATTTCAACTGCCCTCTTAATCCACTTATGGATAAGAAAGGAGGCCAATTGAGTCCAAGAAAATCTGTTGTATCAACCATTAGCAACCTACTAGAAGAGTTTGATCTCGTCGATATATGGAGAGTTAAGAATCCTCAGAAAAAGAGCTTTACATGGAGTCAAAATTTGCCTACGATCTTTTGTCGTTTAGACTATTGGCTGATCTCAAATTCTTTACATGATCTAGTTAAAGCAGCAGATATATTCCCGGCAATTAGAACAGACCATGCAGCTATTACTCTTGAACTTGTATACAAATCTGATGACATCAAAGGTCCAGGTATCTGGAAAATGAATTGCTCCCTTTTAGATGATGAAGACTACGTTAATGGCATCACGGAGAGGATACCTATCTGGTTAGCTGAAGGTCGTAAGGACCTTTCGAACTGTCGAAGTATTTGGGACTGGTTAAAATACAACATAAGAGCGCACACTATACAGTATTCCAAAAGAAAAGCTCGAGAAAGAAGTGAAAGAGAAAAGGAACTCCAAGAACAACTCGCTAATGCAAAGTGTGCTTTCGAAACAGATCCTAGTATTTTGAATGCAAATCTTCTTAACTGTGCTAAAGATATGCTCGAATTGTTTTATGAAGAAAAGGTTAAAGGAATAATTATTCGAGCGCGAGCCCGCTGGCACGAGCATGGCGAAAAAAAGCACCAAATACTTTTTAAACCTAGAAAAAAGAAATCATGTCAAAAACATATGAGAAAATTAAATATCAACGGCTCGTCTACCACGGATCCGTCAAAGATCTTGTCCGAACAACAACGTTTTTATCAAGAATTGTACTCGAGTAAGAACATGAATAATGAAAATTTGCACGAAATTAAATCCTTTTTAAAAGATTTAAACATTCCTAAACTGTCAGAAGAACAAAAAATGTCTTGTGAAGGTGAAATTACTCCAGAAGAATGCGCACTTATCTTGGATAGTTTCCAAAACAATAAAACTCAGGGAACGATGGAATTCCCATCGAATTCTATATAAAAATTTTGGCCTTTACTTTGTGAGCCTTTCATTCTCTGTGCTAACGAATGCTTCGAAAAAGGTGAAATGTCGCGCTCTCAAAAGCAAGCAGTAATTACGCTCATCGAAAAGAAAGGAAAAGATCGATCCTTTCTGGAAAACTGGAGGCCGATATCTTTGGTAAATGTGGATGCGAAAATTATGGCTAAAGTTATAGCTGCTAGAATACAAAATGTTCTACCAAGCATCATCCATTACAATCAAACTGGATTTATAAAAGACCGCTATATCGGCGAAACAGTACGATCGATTTTTGACATAATGAACTTCACTGTTGAAGAAAACATTCCTGGTTTGTTGATCTTTATCGATTTTCAGAAGGCTTTCGATAGTTTAGAACGCAGCTTTTTACAAAGTTGTCTAGAATCTTTTAATTTTGGCCAGAGCTTTATTAGATGGGTTTCTTCTTTTTTACAAAAATATACAAAGCTGTGTTATCAACAATGGCATAATCTCTGATTACTTTACAGTCGAACGAGGAGTTAGGCAAGGTGATCCTCTTTCTCCTTATCTCTTTGTAGTAGCTGTTGAAACCTTGGCTATCGCAATAAGACAAAATCCAATGATAAAAGGTATTACTATTGACAAGAAGGAAACAAAATTACTTCAATACGCAGATGACACAACTGTGGTTCTGTCAGACATCGACTCAGCCCAAACCCTTTTCAGGTTGTTAGACGATTTTAAGAGGATTTCAGGTTTAGCCGTTAATCCCTCAAAAACTGAAGCAATGTGGATCGGATCATTAAAGGAAAATAAATCAAAACCTTTTGGTATTAAATGGCCAAATGAACCAATTAAAGCTCTCGGAGTCTATTACACCTATGATCAAAAATTACTACACGAGAAAAATTTTATAGAAAGACTAGACAGCGTGAAAAAATTGGTACACATATGGTCTGCGCGAGGTCTTTCCCTTTATGGAAAGGTTACTGTTATCAAATCGTTGATTGTTCCAAAATTTGTTTACGTGGCATCATTATTAACAATTCCAAAGTGGGCGGTTCAAGAATTGAACAGATTGATATTTAAATTCCTATGGAGAGGTGTTGACAAGGTCACACGTTTGTCAACAATAAATGACTACCAAAAAAGTGGCTTGAAAATGATTGACCTAGAAACGATGGTCAAATCTTTAAGACTTGCCTGGCTAAAGAGAATCTTCAGCGAAAACGACAGCACATGGAAGAATTACTTGCGTTATCAACTTAAAAGTTTCGGGGGCCTCTTTCTATTTCATTGTAACTACGATGTAAAAGACGTTCTAATCAAATCACCTTTTTACTCCGAGCTGCTTCAATGGTGGGCTGATTTTCGTGATGACTTTTCTACAGATAAAATGCGGTATAATATTATTTGGAATAATAAAGACATTAGGATAAATAATAAGCCAATTTTTTACAAAACATTTTTCGACAATGGTTTTCTTCTGGTTTCCGATCTTCGATTTGATTTAAGTATTGCAGAGTCACATAGTATCATTATAAGAAAGATTGAAAAAAACCAATTTCTTAGTATGGGCAGGTCTCAGATATGCTGTACCGTCCCACTTAAAAGCTAATCCTAGAACATCTGATCACACCTTTTTAACAATGCCACCCTCCGTGATAATTAAGAATAACGACTTTGATATTTTAAAGAAGAAATCAAAAGATTATTATTCATTGCTCATAAGTAAAAAGGCACAGCTTTCTAAAAATACCTCAGCTTTAAAACGGGATTTTAATCTGACGGAAGATCAGCTAGAAAAAGCATTTCTTTTACCGCACATCATATGTTCTGAATTCTATGTTAAGGCCTTTCAGTACAAGGTCCTTAACTCCATATTATATACTAACACTAAGTTATATAAAATAGGATATATTACCGATGATAAATGCTCCTTTTGTATGTATAAACCGGAAACCCTTATCCACCTTCTTTTTGACTGTGTATATGCAAAACTTTTCTGGAAGGATTTTGAATTATATTATTACTCGTTGTCAAATGAATTGATCAACCTTAGTCTACAGGATGTGCTATTAGGTATAATAGCCGTACAATGCCCTTTACTGAACTACTTTCTACTAATAGCCAAACTATATATATGGGATTGCAGAAGATCACAAACTCGTCCAATTATTGCAGGGTTTAAGTTAAGGATTAATATTAAATTCGAAACAGAAAAATATATTTGTACCAAAAATAGAACTTTAAGTGACTTTTTATAAAAAATGGGCGATATTGTGCACCGCGTAACGCTTTATTATTATTAGTATTATTATTATTACAGTCTAGGCCGTTCAGTTCTCTTTACTTATCCTTCTAAATAAAAAGAAAAACACTTATACTTAATCTATATATAATCCTCTTATACTTTTCTGTTGCCACTGTGTTTATAGTGTTAGTATTGTAAATTATGTTAGTAATCACTTTAGTTTAAGTTATTAGTCGTCAATAATTGTAATTGTAACTTTCTTTTCTTCTTTCTATGTAAAAAAAGTAATGAGTACGGTGTTGTAAGTAGTGTAAGCACTGTAAGTTGTGTTAAGTAACATTTTGTAAGTAGTGCTTGTGTTGTAAATAAATAAAAAAATAATTAAAAAAAAAAAAAAAAAAAAAAAAAAAAAAAATGGACAATTAAACCATTTTTTAGATGTTCGAAAATCCTAGGAGAGGCAGGCAAGCAAGAAATTTTACAACAAATGTTCCGAAAATTCTAGATCTCAAATCGTCTTCCGAACAGATATTTTCCAAAAATTGTCGTTGGGTGCCCCTGCGGCTTCATCTGTTCCTTGCGTTAAAATTTCTCGATAAACGCCCCAAGGATCCTTTTTGATAAAAACTGGCTTAGAGATATACACTTACTAGACCGATTTTTACTGTCGCCATTACCACCGTTTTCGTTGATACGCGACTTTCGAAAACAAAACACCCGCGGAAACGTTTCCAAAATTTCCGTCAATCATGCATGTTATCGACAGATCGGATCGAAATCCACCAATCACAACCACTAGTGTGACCTTCTGACCTTCTTTACGTCATGCTAGCGGGCTGTGATTGGTGGATTTCGATCCGATCTGTCGATAACATGCATGATTGACGGAAATTTTGGAAACGTTTCCGCGGGTGTTTTGTTTTCGAAAGTCGCGTATCAACGAAAACGGTGGTAAAACTCCCTGACGCAAATTTGAATGGGTTCTAATTCTTCCTTTCTAACTGCTTGGCGGAAACGTTTGCCGTTCGCATGATTTTCGTATGTATATATTAAAACAATAATTCACCTCAGGCTCAGTTTTATTATTCAACAACATTTTAAGTTAAAACTTTGCCTTCGGCGAATACAATTGTTAAATATATATATATAGCATGTACAAGATATTATTTTCTATCAAATCCCACACTGTTTTAATTCCAGGAATTATATCCAGATTATCCAAATCTTCTTAACAGTCATATCGCTAATTACTCAGTTTCCTAGCCAGCGATGAACTAATGGTCGAGGTGTCTCTGCTCCCCTACTCTGGGTGTCACAGGCTTTTCATGCGCGGTTTCCGGTTTCCCGCGAACACGTGTCGGCCGACGAAACGAAGCTCCCCGTCGCACGTGAGAAAAAACCTCTGGTACCTAGGGTACTGCTACCCCCCCCCCCCCACCCCCCAAAAAAGTTTTTTTTGTGGGATATCTGTCTCTGCTAGGTTCTAATCTAACGGTAATTCGTGGATATTTAATCACATTTCTGAAAGAATCTTGTTTTCAGTAAATTTTATTGGATGAAAAAAATGAGAGATGTCCTTTAAAATGTGGTTGTTGTTTATCGTGGTGTGTAAGATAGGTGAACCCCTTTTCAATTGTCTCACGATGGAGTCACTTTGGGATGTTAATCGCGACGTTTCGACTGTCTTCATGAGGCGATGAGGTCGTTTGCCTACGTGTCGCTTATTGACCCCGCAGGCGGTGTGCGTCACGACCCACAAAGGTTCATGGGTAAAACTGTTAATATGTGCCTCATTTCAATCGTGACACGGTCGAGTTCGCATCTCGTGAGAGAGATGCGAGCTGTAAAAATTATTACAGTCTGTTCATCGAGAAACTTGTTTCAGAACCCTCCGCAGTAAGGGCTTGGAAAAAAAGCTTTTCAGAACTTCCTGACTGGGGTGGTTGTTTTGTGAATATATACAAGTCCTCGAAAGATAATAAGCTTAGACAGTTCACTTTTAGGGTTGTGCACAGAATAAGCATGACAAAGAAAGAACTACTGAAATATAAATTAGCCTCGGATGATAAATGTCCTTTCTGCCTTAATCCAGATTCAATTGAACACACCTTTTTATATTGTCAAGAGTAAAAGGAATTATTTTCCAAAACTTTAAGGTGGTTTAATGAATATCATAAAGAGAACGTACAACTTTCGAACAAGCAAATTTTATTTAACACGTTCGATGACTCTATGACTCCCTTCCAATGCAAATGCCAATTTCAACTCAACGCAAACTTTGTCTATTGGTTTTCCTGCAAAAGAAATACTTGTATACTTGCAAGAACATTGTAACGAAACCTAATTTGGAGGAATTTTTTACGCAAGGTCTTTGAACAATGTACATTGAAAATTGTGGCAAACAATATTGAATATGTGTGGCAACTGACAGGTTTTTTATATATATATATATTGTCCAATACTTTTTATTTTTATTATAATTTGTTTTGTTACTTACTGAAATATTTATTTACTTATTTATTCTATTACTTTCTGCTGCCTATTAATGTTGTTAATTTGTTGTCAATAAAAAATTTAAAAAAAAAAAGAAAAAAAAACTCGAGAGAGAGATGAATCAAAACCCGGGTCAAAACACTGCTTCCTTTTCTGAAAAACATTACGGAGAATTTTCAAGATCTCATAGTGACCTTAGATGCTTGCCATTGGCTTCATAAGGTAATTGCCAACAAGCCATCCGAGGGAAGACGCTCTGATGGCGAGGCGGCAGCAGAATAGAGCCGCGCAAGACTCGGCTGTACGCAGAAAAATTCTCGATCGAGCTGAAAAGAGTGTAACCTAATGTAATGTAGATTCCCCTGAGACCAAGTGGTCAGTTGTGAACCAATCAAAAGGCAGTACCTGGCGCACGGGCTCAAGTTGAATAACAAACAAAATTTCACACACTTCCCGCCGTCGCGACTTCCCGTGTTTATTTACCTAAATTTTTTCGTTAAAACCGGCCACCGCAGTCAAGAGACATGAGCACTTGATATGTTCTATTAATTTTAGGGGCCATAATGTTAAACTTTAACGAAGAGAAGTTTGTAAAACAGCAAAAGTGTTCTATGTGCAGCAAGCAATATTCTCACCACTAAAAAGGATCAGATTACACCGGGAGATTACACGAGGAGATCAGGAAAGCTCGACACGAAGAATACAGTCGCTTCTGTTGGAAAATCTGGTGTTGGGGAAAAAATCTAACCAGCAAACAAAAACAATGAGAACAAAAACGAATTACAAGCCTAAAGCGAACGACAAAGGAAAAGAAAACAACGCCATTTCTTTCGAAACGTGGCCGAGTTGACACGCGTGAAAAACGCAGTGCGCATGCGTGCCTTCCCTGCTTCCGGCGCGAATTTGCATGTGCCTCCCCCAATCGAAATTATACGCGATACCAAAACAAACTAGATTCCGGCCGCGAAATTCAAAAAAGTAAGCTCCACACACAAAAGATAAGCTTAGAATTTCACGAACACAAAGTTTATTAATTGCTTTTGTTTCTCTCTTTTGCACCACATACTTTCCTCCTTGCACCAAAGGCGAAAATCATGTTTGAAAGTCCACGCTCGCTCTGGCAGCACTTCGCCGTAGCCATTGTTGCTGTTTTGGTCATCATGTCGCTGAGCTCGGTCAATGCGAACAACGAAAACGACCAATGCATGCTAAGTGGAAAAACAAGGACGGAAAAACCTTGTACTGGACGACTTTACCAGTTAGTTAAGTTAGTTTAAGTAATTTTTTGTTGTGCTTAATACTAGAACCGGCTGCAAACCATTAAACATATCACACATTCCTAAGTGTTTTTCAGTTTAAATGGGGAAGATTTTGCAAATTTTAATTATTGAAAATAGAGACCTTGCGCATGCGCAGACGTTTTGCACGCGTGTTGGCCGAGTTCAGAATAAAAATAATGAACTAAAATTAAATACCGACGTGCCGTACATCGCATGTCCTTGGAAACATTTCAGATGGCCCAGCGAATCATTTTAAGTTTCAATCCGATAACAAAAAGACTCGGGAAATTTGAAAGGAGGCTTAAATGATTAAACTGTGCAAATATTTATCACCAATGTGAAACCGAACCGACAGTAGATTTGTAGCTGGACTTAATAATATTCCCGATCGCTTCCTCTGCAAAGCTGACTTTATTCTTTCAAGGCACTTCACAATTTTACATAGCAGGTTTGTAAAGCCACCATACTGAATCTGAGAACTTTTCAAGAAATCAATCCTTGCAACAGGAAAGGACCAAGAAACGGTCAAATGGGAAAAAAAGGAATTTTATTCCTAAGCAAAATACGCATGATTTGCTCGTTGGCACTCTATCGATAGGTATACCTAGTTTCAATACGTTTATCGCGATTCGGAGACTTTTAACACAGGCAGCCCAAGCACACTATGTAAGGTTCGGGCTTCAGAGGTCATTTGGTCGGAATATTCTAGAATTATTAGTGTATTATCTGATGTCTTGTTTGTCCATCTTTACTAGTAGCCTTTAAGATAACGAAGGTCGATATTTCTTGCATTATTATATGTGACTCGGGCCCTTATTGTTCGAATTTTAAAACATGTATTCGAATCTACGACGCTAAGCAAAAAAAGTCATGATCACGCGAAATATTGATTCAAAAAGCTCCCTTACCTTTAGTTCATTGCCACTCTATGTGCTATGGCTGGTTTAAACGCCGTTTAGTCGACTTTCCTTCCATCGAGTACTGAACACTATAATACAGGTGATATAATTGTTGGTTTTCACATGACGTCACTAAAATTCAAACCAAAACACTATCTATCCTACCGAGATTTTACTTTCACGATGCATTAAAGCAGCTGAAAACTAATTTTCGTACAAATTTTCGCTTCAAAAGGGTTCTTGGTTTTGTGATCGAGTACGCTTGAATTCCTAAGCTTTTGCGTGACGCGGCATTTACATGTGGCAGCACTAAAAAACCGGAATCCGGAATCCGGAATGCGGAAACGGAAACGGAAACGAAATACGGAATCAAAAATTAGAGAATTTCACATTGCATAATTTAGTACAATCCAAAGAGAATTTGTTTTAGTTTTCTTGGCAGTTCCCTTAAAATATTCTTGTTATTGTCCCTTAATAAGGGTTGCCGTAGTGTGGCTTATTGCACTGCAAGGCCGATGAAAGTAATTTTCATACAAACACTGTAATTTCTCACGCATTTGCCTCCTCTTCAAGACTGTGACAAGGTCTATACAGTTAAATATTACCTTTGTAGCTAAATGTCAAGAATAGTAGTAGTTGGCCTCAGACCACAACACGTGATTGTCCCCAAACTGAATACTCAACACATGACCGACCTGTGACGTTACCACAGTTCTGGTGTTCATGTTTTAGCAATAAGTTTAACTTCTAATGGCATACTGGTGTACCGGTAATTGAGTTTACGTTGACGTCCGTATTTTTGTTCAAGAGGCTTATTAAACATGGCGCATTATTTTGATGTAAACAGCCGCGGAATCAAGCAAATGCATGCAAAATTCTCTCTTCTCTTTGGACCCCACAATGCCATGGCTCTCTTGAGTAAGTTGTCTTAATAATTAAAACTAAACACTGTTGAAGACAACCCAGAAAAATTTGACGGCGACGCCTTTCAGTTATATAAACGACGCCTCTGTCGCTTTAAACGAAGTCTGTCTCCATATAACTTATCTCTTTCTTAAGGAACTAGTTTATGTCACTGACGTTTTTCTCCTCGTTTTGTTGTCCAATCAGAATTTACATTCATCGCTGCAACTGGCATCAAGAGTCTTTTCACCGGAATCGACTCCTCTAGTGATAATGCAGTCTCCTCTACTCCGCTAATTTATTTATTTCTCTTTTTTAAAATCTTTTTATTACTTTTCTGTCATTTATAATATATTTATTGTTCAAATCAATCAATGGGAACCTTCTTTCACGGATTAAGAATTCCGTTTCCGTTTCCGTTTCCGTTTCCGGATTCCGGATTCCATGTTTTAGTGCTGCCGTTTACATGGCGGACAAGAGAGCTGTCATGCAGGTTAAAAAATGACTTATTTCAGGAAGTTTTGCCATCTAAACAGTTCATGTATTAGAAAAAGTATTACTTTAATGTTTATGAGTTTCTCGAAGATTAAATTCACGATTTCGCAGCAAAACTCGGTAACAGATGTTTCTGTTGGTTTCCGTCCGCCATGTTGGAGCTCATCCAGGTGGAGTCTATCTTTTTGTCGAGGGTCGAGGGTCGAGGGTTCCATGTCGAGGGCGAGGGTACCAAGTCGAGGGTCGAGGGTCGAGGGTAACATTTTCTTTTCCAAATTTTTTTTTTGGACAAGGTAATAATCGATGCAATCAATGTCATTAAAACAAATAAGAAGAATTTAAAAAACAAATGGCGCGTGAACATCTTCTAGTTGTTGGGTGGAGGGGGGAGGGGGTGGAATAGAGAAAAGCTCCGGGACATCCTGGTTTGTTTTCGAAGAATTACATTTATAACAATAAAAGGGGGTGGTAGGCCTACACGACTTTTTCCTCATGCCAAAATGCTGCTTATTCCAATAGAGTTGTTTTTATCTGCTGGGTAGATTATGCTCTGGAAGGTTCTAATTATACTGAGCAAATGTGATTTTAGCCGCATGTTTCACATTGAGATGTCATGACATATATATCGATTGACTGTAGTTATTGTTTTCTGGTCGGCAGGATTTGCCCTCTGATGCTAGCGCAATTTCTTTGACCTCTTTTGAAGCGTAAAGCTTTTTTATTACGGCTGAATAAGGGTTCCAATTTTCTCCAAAGTGCCTTCTGGATCTGAATAACTAAGCGATTTTCTTTAGTCCGTCAGTTGGGTACCCCTGCTTCGCGGCTTATATTTCAGTCACGTCTGCCTCTTCTCTGCCTTGCTTGGCTGTTCAGTGGGGTAGTTTGAATATGGATATTTCACCAATTCTTGTTTTTTAAGCCATCCCACTGTATGCGACCGAATTGTCGTGCTTTCAATGAAGTAGAAACTCGCCATGAAATTTAGCCTGAGTATCAGGCCTTCCTAAGGGGATAGGGAAGGGGAGAAACGTCTGATACTCAGGCTACATGAAATTTTAAAATACAAGTCATCGATAATCACCGACACCGGAAATCGTGACCTAGGTACGTAAGTGCGTAGCTAGAGTGATAATTTGGATGGTTGATGCTATCGCCCGAGTCGCGCCGCAATAATAAATTTACCAACGTTATGTTCTGCAGCTTAAAAAGTGTATCACTGCAGAAATTTGAAACACCCTGAAACACAAAAGGAACGCAAAACCAACACTTATCGGCGCAGTTTATGGCGGCACTGGGACAATAGGAAGTCATGTGGCGAAACTAATTTTGTGCACATCTTTATCCCTAGTGTGCATTTCAAACAGAAATCAGAGGTGTCTGCGAAAAGACTTTCTTCACAACGGCTTCAGCGATTATTTCCTATTTTGCACGAAAAGGGGAGCTTTTAATCACGAACAGCGATCAGATCGAAGCAGACCGATTATGCGAACTTTCAAAAAAAGAAAAAAAGAGTGTACACTATATGAATATTTAAAGAAAAAAAAATTCCGTAAAAGACAGACTTGGAATACACTGTCCAGTTTCTTGCATGATGTTAAAAGTAGTAAATTAACATCAGAAACCACGGAAAAATAGATCACAGAGAAAGCTTGAATTGAAATACCAGGGAAAATATCTTCGAAACAGAACCAAATATCACTCCACAAACCCAATGCCATTTTTTCTTGCCCGACCGACCGAAAAATTGTACAGGAATGGCCTTGTGAGACATTGTAACATTTCAAACAGTTAAACAGAATTTGCAACACAGTCGATTTTTTTTTCGGGAATAAAAAACTTGTGTCCAACTTGGCAAAACAACAGATCTTTAGTAGAAATGTGTCAAATGTAAAACAATTAATTGGATCAATGGGAGACATGGACCGTACGTCTGTTTTTTTTTTCCTATTCACGTCCACCACGTCCATGTTCACATATATATATGACCAGGAGCCCATCATTTGATGGGCTCCTGATATGACCGATCGTGGCTTAGAAAGATATATTGTATTTTAATAGGAAAGCGTCGGCAAATGCCGATGTTCACCTCACCGAAAGTCGCTACCAGGCATTATTCTATTTTAAACCTCTGCGTTAGTGGGTGGAGATTTCCATGCGAGCTGCAAAAAGATAGACTCCAACGATTGCATTGTTCGTTTATGACACATATTATGACACATTTTACAACGCAATAAGAGTTTTTTTCTTCCATTCTTGTTGGTTGGACCAGAAATTCATAATTCAACGCACTCATTCTTGTTTTACGACATTTTAAATTTTGTTTACAACATTTTTTTTAAAATCAGTGTTTTCAAGTAACGTGTTCTGTTCTGTTCTGTTCTGTTCGAAAACAAATTGGGATGTCCTGGAGCTTTTCTCTATTCCACCCCCATAACCCCCCCCCTCCACCGAACAACTAGAAGATGTTCACGCGCCATTTGTTTTTTAAATTCTTCTTATTTGTTTTAATGACATTGATTGCATCAATTATTACCTTGTCCAAAAAAAAAAAATTGGAAAAAAAAATGTTACCCTCGACCCTCGCCTTGGTACCCTCGCCCTCGACATGGAACCCTCGACCCTCGACCCTCGACAAAAAGATAGACTCATCCATGCCAGGTGAGCACCAGCATGGCGTCTCCATACAAATCTCTATAAGTTTGGGTAAAACATTTCTTCGAATATAAAAATTGTGCTTCTGCAATCGAATCCCTAAGGTTGTATTTTTGTTCTCATGCACAAACTCGATGATATTGAGAGCCCCCTTAAGAAAATTAGACGGTCTGTAAACAGGTAGCCTGAATCTGAGACGGTCCAGCCATCCAGATCGCTCTGGAGAGAGTGACTTGTACCTTCTGAGAATCAGAATAGTGAGTAGGCTGACCTGCAACAGATTAAGATCGGTGAAGTTAGAACCAAAAATGTATCGTACAGTCATATACAGCACATTAGCCTGCGTAGCAAGCGTTTCCGCGCGAGTTCGTCGAGAAAAGTTGGGACGAGAGCAAAAAAAAGGAATGACGAGGGAGGGAGGGGGGGGGGGGAAGAAGGAAACGCTTGCCCGCAAACCCCACGATTTTGAAAAACTGCGTTCGCCCACGAACGTAGCTTCTGATCGGTGCGGTGCTGGTCATTATTAGTGTTGATTACCTAGCACTCGAAGTGCACCACAGATCTGAATTGAGGTCGCAGATTACAACAAATGCTCTGGACTGATATTTATTTGAATCGTGTTTGTGCGAAGGTGTATGAGATCAGATTCAGAGTCTTCAAAGTATAATGGGAGATCGAGCAGTGGAGACTAGGGAAGGCCAATTTATTGGGAATGACGGCGTGAGGATCTGACTGGAAAAAATGGACTGTTTGTTGGAGATCACATCAACGTAAATCAGAACAACGGTACTCGACACTGGCTAAGGGCCCCATGGACAAGCGATTTGTCAGCTTTTTGAAATGAAAAGATTCTTTTTGTTTATTGGAAATTTAGCGGCATGTATTCTCGGTAGAGAACATTTCGACACAAACTGAAGAGCAGCCGCTCTGCAAAACATATTAGCCGGCGGAGTTAAGTGCTCCGGACAAGGTTTCAGACGGGATAATGCCACACGATAAAAAACAACAAATTCCGCAGAAATCGCTCAGAGTTTTAACCTTCTTTCATCGTAAACCCTTTTTGAAAATTTTTGCAATCGCCGGGAACGTGTTCTATTAGAGAACAAAGCAATTTTACAAATCTGGTAATCCAGGGTTAATCTCAGGGGCACTCAACGACCGTTTTCGGGGAAATATCTGTTCGGAGCCCTCTAGAATCTGTTCGTGAAACTTCTATTTTCACGAGCTGTCAATTTACAAATGAACCGAACCGTGTAATATCAAGGGGCGTTTTCCAGAATCGTGGGGTTTGCGGGCAAGCGTTTGCTCTTGTCTCCTCCCCCTCACCCTTCCACCTTTTTTTTGGTCCCGCTCTAACTTTCGCGCAATTACTCGATTGGAAACGCTTGCTACGCAGGCTAACAGCACATAGACTTGTTGTATATAGCTTTTTCGGGCGAGGAAGCCTTGTCTGGAATAAGAGTAAAAAGTGCACGCGACAATTCCGAAAGCTATTGTGGGTAGTTTTAAGATTTCATACCTTCCCCCGTTTAAACTGCACTATGGGCGCAAAAGGGAGTAAAGAGTTTTCCTTTTCAGTCTCGCTTGCTTTAGCAAAGCGAGAATCTTAAAATGCAGTTCGGTTTTTTTTTTTTCGGTGGGACCTAGTTTGTAGGTCCCGCGTTCCTAGCGAAGACCGTGGAAACTGGGGATAAGAATCGTGACGACTTTCGTTGTGTGGAAATGAGTCTCGTGATGACCATGTGGTTTATTTTGGGGGGTGACTGGAATAACACGCAATGTTTATCACGTTTAAGTGCTTTTCTTCCAAGTAAGAAATCAGACTTTATCTTTTTCGTTAAAACAGGTTACGTTTCATGCTTATATGACATAGTAACTCGATAAAATCGTAAGTGCAAAACAGACATAACAAAAAGTAAAACTGTAAACACGTGCTCTCTCTGATCTTATGGTACGTAGTTACTAAAACATGGAACGACCTAAAACCACCTAAAACCACCTAAAACCATCTACAACCATCTACAACCACCTAAAACCACCTACAACCACCTCAAAAAATTCAACAACCACCTACAACCATCTACAACCACCTCAAAAACATCTACAACCACTCGCAAACAATCTAAAACCATCTAAAACAAGGTATAAATGTCTCAAATAAGGCGAGACAACACGTCACGTACATGAAATACGAGAATCGAACAAAACATCCACTTCCCCCCAAAATCTTACTCTCCGTGGTCCCTTGTATCATCAACCATTAAGCTTAACAGAAAACTTCCACCGCACTGTCCTCTTATGTTGGGAGAGCTGGGATATAAGTTTGATTTTGTTCTCTCTTGTGAAACTCATCGACAATTTGTTTATAATTTAAGCAACAACTGATGGTTTGTGATTTTTAATTGTTTTAAAATCATGTTTAAAATGTCGCATTACCAGTGATTACCTTGTTTTCTTCTGAATCCATTGCATTATAGATTTTATTTTAATAACATTTTTAACAATGATTACACCTACTAGTCTCCGTTTCCTGTGTCGTGACGCAAGGGAGTTTAGCCTTGCGTGATGACGCCGGAAACGGGTGTGAAAGACAATAGGGTTAATCTAAAGGAGTCAACGGGAATGTACAAACATGTTTGGTGGATGATAAACCGATGCTAAAAAATTAACTTGTCCTTAGGAGTGTAATCCGCCACCTCAGAACAAAACAGCAGTGAAGCAGACTCCGAGAGAGAGAGAGAAACCCTACCTTGTGCTGTTATGTAAACAAATGAAACGTGAACCAAAACGTCTCACTGGTACCCAGGGTAGAAAAAGCCAAATCAAGTCTTCGACTACGAGTTTGTTATTTTATTTTATTATTTTTTGTGACTTGATAGTTCATTTTGTAAAGTTCTTTAAGTCTTTTAATATACTTAGCATGACCTCGCATTTCATTTTATGACTTAAGCCAATGGTTGATGATACAAGGGACCAGGGAGAGTAAGATTTTGGGGGGAAGTGGATGTTTTGTTCGATTCTCGTGTTTCATGTACGTGACATGTTGTTTCACCTTATTTGAGACATTTATACCTTGTTTTAGATGGTTTTAGATTGTTTGCAAGTGGTTGTAGATGTTTTTGAGGTGGTTGTAGATGGTTGTAGGTGGTTGTTGAATTTTTTGAGGTGGTTGTAGGTGGTTTTAGGTGGTTTTAGGTCGTTCCATGTTTTAGTAACTACGTCTTACGGTAATTTGGTTCTGACCTTCACGTGCGAAAAAGTAAATACAGCTAAACGTGACAGAAAGAATGGTTTTGTAAAGACGTGTTCCGGGTCATGGTAGCGCAGAATCTGGGGATGAAAATCGACACGATGCTCTCAATCTCAGTGAACAGTCCGGAATATCCCTAAATTTAAGGACAGGGCCAACTAGTCACGCGACACTTTTCAACCAATGAGAAGGCGCGTTTGTGTTTATCAACAAACAAATCAAAACATCGCCGCAGTGATCAAAACAGCGGACGGAGTTGGTCAGAATCAGTCATCGTTTCGAGGCTCTCAGGCATATTTTTAAGACTTTTCATGACGCGTACACAATTTTTTTAAGAGGACAACGTATCGGAAGCCATATTGGAAGTGTCTCGTGAAATATTCAGCACATTTTGTGGCTTATTTCTTCTTTAAACAACGCGATGTATGGGCGAGATTTTGGTCGGTTTTCGAGGTAGGTGAAGGAGTATCTGTTATTTTTCGATTCACAGATTTTTTTTTACGAAGTTCTAGATATTTTTCCTCGATTGTCATATCGATTAACTTTTATCATGTATGGTAGACAACCTAGAATTTTGGTAGACCAGTTTTGAATTCCGAGTGTGGGCAAATATGAACTGTATTTTATTCCAAGGATTGTCAGGCTCGATTCCTAAAGGTTACAACACTCCGAAGGGTCCAACTTCTAAAGGATTACACAGGATTCCACAGATTCAATTCACTAAAGGCTCACAGATCGTCAAGATGGCTACAAGAACACAACACGTTTTCGGATCTCTCCCAGAAGGCCTAGCGCGCTCCCAAACTCTTACGTCACCGCGCACACTCCCCCCCGTGGACCATGAAGAATGGTCCACCTTCTTTACCTGGAATCAAATGTCGAAAAGAAATAAAAAATAATAATGATATAACTCAGTGAATATGGTCTCTCTCAAAAAAACTGTTCAATGTTCAGAATACATAAACAAACTTAATGTTCGTCTTGTAATTCAGCAATCCACTGTCTTCTTCTTCGCTCTCCCTCGACTGCGGCTCTACGCCGCTCTCGATTTCCTCTCGCTCGACCTTGCGTCGGCTGTTCTGGTGATTCAAGTACTTGTTCCTGAGGAGCTGCTTCATTCGTAGAACAGCTTACTTCCAGTGGGTACAACAATTGTGGCGGTCTCCTTAAGAGTCCACCTCCACTTGATCCTCTCCCTTGGACTCTGACCTCAGCACCTCTACTCTGCCCATCCTTGCTCATCGGAAGCCGTTCCACCTTGCCCATCTTCCGGTAAGATCTTGGGTGGGTTTCGTCATGAACCAATACCAGATCTCCGACACACACTACCCTTGATCCCGCCGTCTTCTTCAATTGGTTATGGGCATTTCGTAATTCAAGAAGGTATTCTGCTCTCCAACGCTTCCAAAAATGAGTCAGAATCATATCAAGGTGTCTTGCTCTTCTGCTCAGGTCGTCCGGCGAAATTCTAAAATCTGCATCTGCAGGACTGTCTATTTCAGGAAGGGCGCCGAGTCGTCGACCAACAATGAGGTGGGACGGTGTGAGGGGTTCTTCCAGGTCCTCAGAAGAGACATATGAAATGGGTCGGCAATTTAAGATCATTTCAGCTTCTGTAACAACAGTTACAAGTTCATCATGGGAAAGCTTGGCTCGGCCGATTGTCTTCTTAAGACATCTCTTCAGTGACTTGACAAGTCGTTCGTAAAAGCCTCCCCACCATGGGGCTTTCTCTAAGTTGTAGGACCATTTGATCTTCTCTTGAGCAAAATACTTAACAACACTGGGATCATTTGTAATCTTCTCAAGCTCCTTGGACGCACTCTTAAAGGTCTTGGCATTGTCTGATACCACCAAAGAAGGCCTTGAACGACGAGCTACAAATCTTCTGAAGCACCTCAGAAATGCCTCTGAAGTCATATTGGGCACAACCTCGAAGTGGACCGCCCTCGTAGAACAACAAGTAAACAAACAAATCCAGACCTTACATTCTTCGTCACTGGTAGACTTCACAAAAAGAGGTCCAACATAATCCAAACCAATGTACGAGAATGCAGGCGCCTCTTTCACTCTGTGGCTGGGCAGAGGTGGAGCTTGTGGAACCTTATACGGTTTCCCTTCAAACTTCTTACAAACTGTGCATCTAAACAACAAACTTCTGATAAAGTATCGGCCTCGAACAATCCAAAAG
Organism: Porites lobata; assembly: GCA_942486035.1. Classification (NCBI taxonomy): domain Eukaryota; kingdom Metazoa; phylum Cnidaria; class Anthozoa; order Scleractinia; family Poritidae; genus Porites; species Porites lobata. Next base: position 1,223,453 of record CALNXK010000134.1, read on the forward strand.
TTCGATCTCAACTCGGTGAGTGTTTCCTTAACTCCTCCATGCATGACTCTTTCGTGACATCTCCAGACTACAAGTGTGGTTAAGTGGTGGCTGGCGTCAAGCAAGATTGGATACTTCGCAGAATCTGTAAGCTCACTGTTCCCGAGTCTACCTTGACATCGAATAACTCCCTTATCGTCCTCAAACAACCCTGGCTGGTGCGACCTCATCTTAAACTTCTCCTTACTCTTCATCTCTCGTTGTACTTCCTTGATCCATAGAAGTTCGGCTTCTTCTATGTCTGCACCAGTCACACGTATCTCCGGCTTCTGATTCACATCTCCCTGTCGCTGTGCCTTTAATGGCTTAATAAACTTCAGAACCAAGGCTGTAACTCGCAGGAGATGTCCAAGATTACTGAAGGCTTCACTTTGAATGATAATGGACAGCATGGTGGGTTCACTGTTCATTGCAAGAGCCGTCGTTACTGTCTTCCGATCCTTCACCCTCATTTCTACAAGGCAGGCCTCAGGGACTGGCTCTTCCGCAATCTCCTTCCGATTCTCCAGGCCTTCGAAACTGGTCAGCCACTTGGGACCATTCCACCATGGCACACTGTTCTCCAACTCACGACAGTCCATACCTCTGGAGAGTAAGTCGGCTGGGTTGTCAGCCCCTGGACAATGATTCCAGCATTCTTCAGGTACAGGCTTTCTTATCTCGTCAACACGGTGCTGAACAAATGGTTTCCACTCCTTCTGGCTCTGAACAATCCAATACCAGGCCATCTTGGAATCTGTCCAACAAAACAATTTGTCAATCTTCATCTCAGAACTAAGTGCTTCCTTTACGCTGTGGATCAGTCTGGACAGGACTACCGCGGATAACAGTTCCAGACGCGGTATGGTCTGCTCCGAGGGAGGTGCTACTCGTGTTTTTGAAGATACAAATCTGACATAACTTGCACACGTCGTCACAATACGCAGAAAGACCACCGCACCGTATGCCTTGGATGATGCATCACAGAACCCATGCAGTTCACTCGCAATCACTTCCCCTTCCGTGCCAGCATAATAACATCTCGGAAGAGTAAGAGGTTTAACACCCTGCAGTTGTGTCACCAATCTCTGCCAGATTGACTTGCAAGAACCTTCCAGTGGTTCGTCCCAGTCTCTCTTGTCCTTGCACAACTCTTGAAACAGGATTTTAAACTGGACTGTGATCGGAGAAATCAGACCGAGTGGATCATACATTTTTGAGGCTGTGCCAATCACTTTTCTCTTTGTGGGTTCTACTCTCTTTGCCAAAGAGGCAGTGTTTGTAAAATCAAACACGAGGTTGTCATTGTGATGGTTCCATGGAGTCCCTAAAATTCTTTGAACGCCAACATCTTCAACTGCACTTCCTGGAACACTTCTTGAATAGGTCATATCTTCTTCTTCCACGACGTTTGTGTCTACTACTGGTGTTTCAGCAACCTGCTTGTCAACATTCCCTCCATCTCCAGAAGCTGTTTCTCCTGAGAGTAATCTCTCATTGTCCTCAATTCTCGCTCGCAGTTCTCCTGAATTTGTGATAAACTTCCGCAAATTGAAACCTGCTTCCCTGAGCCTCGATTTCGATTTCACATGGAGCTCAAAGGTGCTGTCCACGTCACTGTCCCCCGATGTCAGGTCATCAACATGGATACTTTCAAGAAACTTCCTGGTAAAATCAGGGTCACATTGTTCATACTGCTCCATATGATGTTTAATTGTGGCGTTCAGTAAGAATGGGCTTGAAGAGAGTCCAAACACAACACGTGTAAACCTCAGTGTAATAACTTTGGGTTCAGCCTTATCGATGTCATCGACCCACAGGAAACGGAGTACATCCTTGTCAGTTTCATTCATATGGACCATTAAGAACGCCTTCTCAATGTCTCCCACCAGAGCTACTCTGTGATTTCGGAACCTCAACATAATGTCAAAGATACTTTGTGTAAGCGCAGGACCGGCATGAAGACAATCATTTAATGAAGCTCCATCTGACTTGGCTGGGGCGTCATATACAATTCTTAACTTTGTGGTTGACTTGTCTCGTCTGATAACAGCGTGATGAGGGATGTAATGGACAACATCAGGCTTGGTTTCTTCATCCACAACTTCCACCAACTCTAATCTTTCAACGGTACTTCCAAAGGTTTTTATTGAGACTTGCTTCTTCTCTGGTGTAGGTAGTTGAAGAATGTTCTTCAGGTTGTTTGTAAGATAGGTGCGCTGACTTCCACTGTCCAAGATTATTCCAGCCCTGACCTTAACCTCTGGCTGTTGAGGATTGTACACCACTGCTTGGGCAGTTTGAAGGAACACAGGTGTGGTGGAATCAGTATGAAAAACGACACTATTGCTGGCAGTTTGGGCTGTTAAGCATTGCTGTTGTGGTCCTGGTGTGGGAACTGGTGTTTCACGTTTCGTTGGCTGTAAAGGACTCAGGTTGGCTGGGCAAATACCAACATGGTGTCTGCCCTTGCAGTTATGACACTTGAATTTGGCTGAGCAGTTACGACTAATGTGATCTTTTCGCAGGCAAACAAAACATCTCCCGTACTTCTTCAAAAGCTCCTTACGAGCTGGTACATCAGGTACTGTTTGGCAATCCCTTGATGGGTGTTTTCCCCCACGGTGGGTGCGGGTGGGACAGTTGGCATCACCACCAGTTAACAAGGCATGTGTGGTTCCTTCTTCCCTTCGTTTCGGTTTTGGCAGAGAGGTTTGTCCTTTGTTCACCGTAGACCCTCCTGCCCTTTCTCTTGCCTCAAGTTCTCTTTTAAAAATATTGAGCAATTGATCCAACTGCCAATCATCATCTCCAATTTCTCTTGTAATAACAAGACGAAATTCTTGAGGTAGCTTATTCATTAAGATGGATGATGGCAAACCCCCATACGATTCACGTGAAACCCCTAATGACTTTAAGCTTCTCACATTAGATTCAACAGTGTCGTGCAGCTGACGTAGGCTTCTTACATGATGGTGAGATGTGACAGATTCAAGATTCAACAAAATTTCCATGTGACGATTAATTATTTGCTGCTTGTTGCCAAATCTGGCTTTCAAAATGTCCACTGCTTCCTCATAGTTCGATGCCCCAAGACTTAACCCGGAAATGGCCTCTGCCGCTGACCGTTCGAGCAACGAGTTTAGGTAGTTAAATTTGTCAATGGCAGTTAAACTCTCATTTTTATGAACTGAGGCTTCAAAACCATCCCAGAAAGAAATCCACTTACTGTGATCGCCGTCGAACTTCTTTAACTCCGGCTTTGGCAATTTAACTTGAGTATTTCTCCGCACAGATGAAGAGGAATTCGACGTTGAAGCTGAAGGAGGCGAAGAATTACTCCCGATTTGAACTTCATTTGCTGACGTGCTTTCCGACACGTTCGCTTCGGTATTTACATTTGAACACACGACCTTCGGCGACAAGGCGTTTTCTATGTTGGCAATAGCCAACTGAACATTTTCCTCCAGCAAATCTGCTCGTTCAATTTCACCTTCGATTTCTTCTTCGGCCACAAGGTCAAGAATTTCTGCATCAACTTGCCGAAGAGTATTGAGTTTCTGCTGTAGGCTGTCCCTTTGTTGTTTCAGCTTGATTTCGTGTTCCCGCACTTGAGAAATATCTCCTCCTCCAAGGACATCAATAACGGATGAAATAATACGTTTCGCACTTGACCTGTGCCCTGCACGCTGCCGTCGCTTTCTGGCGAGTTCTTCGGCCATAACACAACACAACTTCACTCACAACTCGTACGTAGAATCCGCTTTTATCCGGCTAACGATGGACCATGTAGGCGAATATGAACTGTATTTTATTCCAAGGATTGTCAGGCTCGATTCCTAAAGGTTACAACACTCCGAAGGGTCCAACTTCTAAAGGATTACACAGGATTCCACAGATTCAATTCACTAAAGGCTCACAGATCGTCAAGATGGCTACAAGAACACAACACGTTTTCGGATCTCTCCCAGAAGGCCCAGCGCGCTCCCAAACTCTTACGTCACCGCGCACATCCGAGGTCCAAAACACGTACGTTTTCCACTCCCGGGTTTCTCACAGAGCCGTGTTATTTCTTTTTTTTGCATTAGTACGAGCCTTTGCCTTTTTTCTTTTCAAGGCCAAAACAACTTTGTTAATCTTATGAATATTCACGTCCTACATCTCGCCTCACTTTGCCGAATTTGCGGGGATGAAATTGAAGATGATAAGCGCAAGGTAGATACTAACCGCTTTGTTTCTGAAATTCACCAAATCTGGAAAGATTTAATGTCGCTGGATTCTCCAAATGTTCATCCACCGTTCACAAACAATCAAAGAAAGAAGGCAAATTTCAAGTGTAAATGATGTATTTCGCAACTCATTGAACATGCACTAAATCTGGGATAAAATTAAAACATTGCAGGCACTACAGCAAGCAAGGAAAGCACCAGATGCGTGAAGTCAACACGATACAACACCAGAAAACAAACAAGAAAAATTAATAAATTTGAACTACTTTTTATTCTTGTTATGATGACTGGTTCTTTGATTCTTGTCCTTGTTCTTGCTCTTATTCTCATACATGAAATGTTTTTTTTAAAATATTAAATGTGAAACCTAGACGAGTACTGTAAGCTCATCTTTAATTTTGTCCGTCGACTCCGTCCGTTGTTTTGAAAATTTTTGAGCACTGGGGCGATGTTTTGATTTGTTTGTTGATAAACACAAGCGTGCCTTCTCACTGGTTGAAAAGTGTCGCGTGACCAGTTGGCCCTGTCCTTAAATTTAGGGATATTCCGGACTGGTGAACGCTTCGAAAAACAACGCGCAATTGTCCGAATGTTATGTTTTGAGACGAAAAATTTCGAAAGATTAATGGATTATACGGTGATGTCGCTTACAAATCCACACACCATTCGTGGTAGACCCACACTAAAAGATGTCGAGCGTTTTCGGAATTGTTCGTTCCACGAATTCTGTCGTTTGAAAGAATTGATAACTTTGAAAGAAGTGAATACATCAGATGTTGAAACAAGGAAGAATGTTCATGAGCAGAACTTCGATGATGAGGTAGAAAACAACAAGCAAATCGTCGTTAATTTACCTCTCGTGTTCAACAGCCTGATTCTTTTCCTTTTTTTCATGATGCTGGATACTTAATTGTAACGAACAACTTGATATTTCGTACATCATTAATATTGTACGGGCGATGGTAAATGTCGAGGAAACAAATCTTGGGCCGATTTTCGAATCTTTGAAACTCAAATGAAATTCAATGAAATTGCCTGATTTGACTAACCTGATCTAGAATTCTTATGTATTTGCGAAATACTGTAGGAAAACGGCATAAAAAAGAATTCAAATTCATTTTCGGCGACCGAAATTTACGGCTTCGAGACAGCACTTCCGTTTGCTGTCCACCGCAACAGATGATGACGGAAATGACGTAGTAAGGTAAAAGTGCTCAAGACCCGGGGCTCAAGATCAGAGCAATAAAAGGAGATGGTAAACCTACACGACTTTTACCTCATGCCAAAATGCTGCTCGTTCCAATAGAGGTTTTTTCGTCTGCTGGGTAGATTATGCTCTGGAAGGTTCTACATTTTCACTGAGTAAATGTTATTTTACCCGCATGTTTCACACTGAGAGATCATGACACACATATCGATTTACTGTGGCTATTAGCGGGGAAGAGCGTTGCGTGACGACATTACAAACGACTGTGTGGCAGACTATTTTGAAGCATGATGGTGAAGCTTTTTATTACGGCTGAATAAGGGTTTCAATTTTCTCCAAAATATCTTCTGGATCTGAATAACTAAGCGATTTTCTTTAGTCCATGAATGTAATGTTTTTGTGCGATGCGGTATCACGTTAAGCCCAACTCATTAGTTTTGTTTGGAAAATCTTAAATTATTACGGGTAGTGATTTACAACTCGTGTGTACTGTAATACTGAGTAGAGCGGAGGTACAAGGCAACTGTAATATCATCACGACTGAACCATTCTTCGGTGGTTCCAACAATGTTGTCGGAGACTGAGGCTAGTATTTGTGATTGCGTGATTGTGCAGACTTGAGTTGATGACAGAAAACCCACGTGTTGGATCAAATTAGTTCGATAAGTGATTTTGTTAAATAGCCGTGAATGATATGTGTCAAAGGACCGGAATTTTACCCGTAGGCCATTTGCATATATAAATGCGAAATTTGCAATAAATTCACACTGTAGTTATAAGAAAAATTTAGCCATAAAGTCACTTTGTATATTCTACAAACCGAGAATTTAGCCATTGATTAACGGCTAAATATTTTCCTTTTTATAGAAATTATTTAGCCATTAATTAACGGCTAAACATTTCCTCTATATATGTAGTAAGTGAAAATTAGCCATTAAATAACGGCTAAATATTCCTCCAATATATATGTAGAGTAGGTAAAATTTAGCCATTAATTAACGGCTAAACATTTCTTGTATAAATGAAAAGAAGGTTAAACTTAGCCATTTTTTAACGGCTAAACATTTCCTATATATAAGGAGAAGGTTACACTTAGCCATTATTTAACGGCTAAATATTCCTTGTATGTAAAGAATGTTAAACTTAGCCATTAATCAACGGCTAAATATTCCTTTAATATTTGTAGAGTAGGGAACATTTAGCCGTTAATTAACGGCTAAGCATTTCCTAGATATGTGAAGAGAAGGTTAAACTTAGCCATTAATTAACGGCTAAACAGTTCCTAGATATATGAAAAGAAGGTTAAACTTAGCCATTAATTAACGGCTAAACATTTCGCATACATATGAAAAGAAGGTTAAACTTAGCCATTAATTAACGGCTAAAAATTTCCTATATATATGAAAAGAAGGTTAAACTTAGCCATTAATTAACGGCTAAAAATTTCGCATATATATGAAAAGAAGGTTAAACTTAGCCACTAATTAACGGCTAAACATTTTCCATATATATGGAAAGAAGGTTAAACTTAGCCGTTTATTAACGGCTAAACATTTCCCATATATATGGAAAGAAGGTTAAACTTAGCCATTAATTAACGGCTAAAAATTTCCTAGATATACGAAAAGAAAGTTAAACTTAGCCATTAATTAACGGCTAAACATTTCCCATATATATGAAAAGAAGGTTAAACTTAGCCATTAATTAACGGCTAAACATTTCGCATATATATGAAAAGAAGGTTAAACTTAGCCACTAATTAACGGCTAAACATTTTCCATATATATGGAAAGAAGGTTAAACTTAGCCGTTTATTAACGGCTAAACATTTCCCATATATATGGAAAGAAGGTTAAACTTAGCCATTAATTAACGGCTAAAAATTTCCTAGATATACGAAAAGAAAGTTAAACTTAGCCATTAATTAACGGCTAAACATTTCCCATATATATGAAAAGAAGGTTAAACTTAGCCATTAATTAACGGCTAAACATTTCGCATATATATGAAAAGAAGGTTAAACTTAGCCACTAATTAACGGCTAAACATTTTCCATATATATGGAAAGAAGGTTAAACTTAGCCGTTTATTAACGGCTAAACATTTTATTTTATATATGTGTAGGAAGTTAAACTTAGCCTTTCATTAACGGCTAAATAGTAGTGATGATGGCTACAATAAGGAGTAACCAATCAGAGCGCAGCAAAAATTGTCTCGACCAATCAGAATCGCGCATTTAGGTCAGGTGACCCCATTGACGTCACAAATGCCCATATATGGTCATGGTTGTTCACGTGACCCCATGAAATAAAGAACACACGCACACAAGGGTTAGATCCACATTCTTCACATAGTTTTAATGTCGTGAGGAGAGCCTGGAATGACAAGCGGGACGTCGCAAACCATGAAAAGTAGCCCCAGACCCCTCGCATCCCAAAAGTCAAGAAAAACACACAGTGGTAGAGTGAAAAAAATCATTTTTTGTGATTTAATGAAAAACAAATCTCGAACCTGGTTGACAAGCGGGCCGTGTGTGACGCCCAAGTGACGTCACGCCCTTGATATTAATGAATGAACAAAAGAAATGGTGTTTGCCTCTTGGAAGAAAAAGTCATGAGCGCTGGATGAGGCCATTTGATATAGTGGTTGTAACCTGTGAATGACCACGGTTTGATTAAAGGGAATTTAAACGCAGCAAAGGTGTCTGAAACGAATCAGAAGGAGGGGTGGTTAGATCCAAGAAGCAAACTGAATAAGATACAATCGACCATTGGCACGCACGAGGCGGTGGTTTATTGTCCAATGATTGACTAGAAGACAAAGAAAAAACAGGACTTAATTACAAGTGGGACGTGTGTGACGCCCTAGTGGTGTCACGCCCTTGAAATGATTGTTTACAATAAAATTCTATTAAAATCCAGTCTTGATTATAGTCAAAATGATCTAGGATCCAATGACATGCTAATGAAAAAAATTAACGTTTTAGTTTGAACAAATGGAGTAAGCTGGACCATCCTTGATGATTAACGATACAAAGTTTATGAGGAATGGGCCAGCTTCGAAAAATCATTACATCTTGAAGGATCCAATGGGAATCTAATGAAAAAATTAAGAATGAACATCCAGCAGGGGTGGCGCCACCATGCAGACCTCCCCCTGCCGGGTGTTCAGAATTCCCACCCGTCGCTTTCTAAGATGTGGCAACCCCAACAGGGTTCATGGAGGACGGACACATGACGTGAATAAGTCCAACAGCGTTTACAGACAAAGTATAATTGGCTCATCGGAAAGTTGAAGGTATATCTCGTGTGATTCTCTATCACCTGGGTAGTGGCTGAAAAAGGGAAGGGATATAAATAGCTCGTATGACAAAACGAGTATCTGAAAAGAAAAAAACATGTTTTTTTAAGAACGGGGTGGATATCCCATGTCTTGCAACATCTCACACCAATAACAGGGTATATGTAAATCGCTCGCATGACGAAAGTTTAAAAAACAACGACAACAGAGTAATTTGATAGGTCTTGGATAAGGTGGAAGAGGGACCCCTGATCCAGTGTACCACTGCACGATACTGCCGAGGAAACACCAGGCAGCGGAAGTACCATGAACCCTGTGGGTGCTGAGAATGGTATGCGAATCTACGAAAAAAATTAATAATAATATTCTGTCTTCATGAGTAAGAAACCAACGCGGTCTCGGAACCAGCGGCTGTTCTTGAGGTGAACATACGTATCTAAAAAGCAGGGTCATTGCAGAATTGAATGAGATGTTGAACACAATGAATATGGCATCGGTGTTGCAAGGGGAGGATCCAACCCCATTGATCAATTACATCAATCACATCTGAAACGTTTCATGAAGACTGATTATACATTTGACAGTACTATAATGACATCTTAGTTGAACGGGTCGTATCCATCCTCCATATTGGTTTAACGTATAATGAAAGCCTACAAAGAGGTGGAAAGTGGACGAATCAGGATGCGAAAGAAATTGGAGTGCAAACTCGGAATCCATTGCAAGTGATGACGCAAGAGGCAATGCGTGCCTGAAAAAAATTTGAAAATTAAATTAATCATCTAAAAAGTCCAGGACAGCCAAATCCGGTTCACCGACGTCATCCTGCCCCCGGAGAAACGAATTGATGCGAAAGGTCATCCGCAATGGCCAGTCGTCCCAATCTCGATGGTTGGGGTCCCCTTCCTGCACATATTGCACAATCTCGTCTTCGGTGAGGGACCCCTCCCTGTTGCCGGAAATGATATCGTCCAATCGCAATCCGTCCATCATTCTCTCACAGTGATTACACACTCCACCATGGGTGGGATGGGCGACCCATTGATATATATGGCAGACGGGTTGGTTTTCCATGTAATCCCATGAATCTAACAAACAAAAATCAACACGAACAGTTTGGAACCCAGAACCGCGCGGCCCAATTGAGTCTGGCTCGTCGAGGGCAAAGACACAGGTGGACAGGCCACAGCACCGTTCGTAGAAAATGGAACCCCTTGAATACCTCTATGAAAATCAAAAAAGGTATGAGGAAAAAGGGACCCACACCCAAAAAAAATGAAAGCTATGAAACTCACCAGCCATACGACGGCGATGCACCTCATGGTCCAATTTCCGGGCGATGGGGTGGTCCCACGGGAACGTTTTGGCCCACGCTCTTAGTTCTTCATGGGTGCATCTTCTAAACAGGGCGTTGAAACACTCGTGGCCCATCGGGAGGTGGTGCAGGATCTTGAGCATCTCAATCAGGATCGCGATCGGGACCGAGAACAAAACCAATGATTGCAAAGAGCTCACCATCTTGAACAGCAACACTGATCAAACTGGAATGAGCTCACACGGAGCGCGCAACGTGATTTAGAGACTCCATGTGAGGAGCTGATTGGTGGAGAGACATCACGTGGGGGAGTTCGACCACGAGAGGAGACTCTAGGGGGTACCCCCCATGGGTACACTTTTTTGGTTGGGACCCCAAGTCCTGGCGCGAGTGGGTGATTGGTCCAAGGAACCAATGATTAAGGGGGAACAGAGCGGAGAGGTCCCATTCCATGCTTAGCACTGTCATCATGGACTGCCGAGGGTTAGTGGACCCTAAGAATAAGCCGTTTGGCCGCGTGTTGCCCCTGGAAGTACAGATTAAGATTATGTTTTGGGTCCATTGTTTCTACACCATGGACAAGCGCAAGAAGGTGGTGCAGGAGTTGAAAGGCTTGCCCAAATGTGACCTCACAGGCTTTCCCCAACACCTGGGCGAAGATTGGTGGTGGAACCAAGTGGTGGTGCGGCTGCATGCCCCCCGGAAAAATGGCTGCCATCATTGCCATCGTATGATGGATCACCGGTTGTCGGTGAGTGATTTTTCAAGACACCTTCTTCTTCTCATGACCTTGATGCTGAGAAACGTTTTTTTTCTGGTTTCAGATTGGCATGATGACGGAGATGGCACGTGTCCCTCCCAATCTGGACAAGGTGATGAACGAGGGGATTGCTTTCATCATTAACCGTTTTGTGCATCAGATCCCCATGTGTCCCTTGGGTCAGCGCCCCGTCATGATTGGCCGGAGAAAGCGCTCCTATGATACCCTGGACAAAGTGATGAAGAGACTGGATTTGATCATGAATACCATGTCAGCCATGAATTTTATTGTGATCGATGTACATTAAAACAAGTGATTTGATTTATAGAGCAGTGTTTTTTTTTATTGGCGTTTGAATAAAGCTTCCAGGGTGGGATAGAGGACTTGATCTTCTTCTCGGGTGCCTACAAAGGCGGTCTTGTCTTGGAGGGTGGGTAAGGCGATTTGTTCCTCCGTCATGCCTTCACAGGGTTGATAGTGTTGGGTGTCGGGATTCCACCAAAACCATTGTTCCTTGTCCACATCAAACACATAGAGGGGTTTGCCTAATTGCTGGGCCATGACTACACTCCATCCTGTACCACCCAACAGATGCTTGCCTAATTCGTCAAAATGACAAAAGGCGAGTACGAGGGACGATGGCTGGATCACGTGATAATTGCGTTGGATATACTGGAGGCTGATGGGATGATGGATTTGTCGACCCAATCGAAACGCCACCTGGGTGACCATCGAGGTGGCAGCATCCAACTGGGACTGGGTCAAGGGCGCGAGGGACTTGGATCGAGGGTGACAGGGTGGGATAAAGACCACACACGTATGACCATACAAGTGACATAATCGCTCCACATGCGTGTCCACACCTTTGGCACCTCCTGTGTAAATGAGCATGATCTGAAAAAATGAAAAAAATTCAGTGTTTATGATGAGGGATGGGAGTCCAAGCCCACATAGTGTGCGGTTCATCATCGGCATACATCAGGGGCACATCCCATTCCCGTTGGGTCACTGTTTGTTCAAAGACATGTAAGACGCTACGACAATCACTGCAATTATCCGGGATCCAATCCAGTCCTTGACCGTTGGCAAACGCCTTGTCTTTGGCCTCGGTACAATAGTTGCATAACAGATAGTCTAATAACCGATCACACCGTTTTTGCCACAGCACGCGTTGAGCGTTGACTTGCCAGAGGGTGGGTAGGACATTGGTCTGGCGACGTAACCATCCACTCATTTGACAGGCTCGTACGTGGGCGCAATGATCGTGCCAGACCCCACTCCCACGTTCCTTGTGGGTATGATCCATGCACCAATTGCGACCATGATCGTTGTGTGCCATGACATTGGCGGTGGCAATAGGGAGATTGGCCAAGTCCGGGCATCCCTGCCCTTCCAAGACCACGAGGGGGTACGCAAAAGGGGGCTCTTGGAACAGTCGATACAGACCATTGAGCGTGAACACACCCAACCGTTCCCGCTGGGGGGTGAGATGCTGTTGACACCAACGGGTGATATCGTCTCTCATTTGATCGTAGGGATGAAAGTCTTGGCGGTTGTAAGCCGTGTATGGTTCAAACGGCAATCCATGCACCGTCTTGGTCTGACGATCGACACGCGTTTGGGCCTCCTCGGATAATTGATTGTAAGACACACCTTGGGGTAACAGGTATTTGAACAACACATGATGATGCCCCGTCCAATCGCAAAAAGCCAGTTCTCGAATAATGTATTCGTCTCGGGAAAGGGCAAACCCCTGACTGTACACCAAGAGACCCACTTTATGGAGCGCCATGCTTACCGTCCAATTTTGACCGCGACGAATGAGAGGGGTTTTCGACTCATCTCTGGTTTTATAGCCACTGGGGTGGTCGCTGATTGGTGGACCCACGGATCACACCACTCTCACGAGAGCACGGGTGGAGTCAGGATTGGTGGAGAATAAGATCGTATGAGCATCACGAGAGGCAGGAGGAGGGGCTATAAAAGGCAGGCAAGACGCTCACTCAGAGTCATTCTTCAGTCGAGGGATGGATCGTCAAGCCACTCAACCTGCGGCGGTGCCTTCGGGACGCAAACGACGTCGAGTGAGTAGTAAGAAACCCAAGGAAGAAGCTCCAGCGCCAGCCCTGGACATGAAAGCCGCCCGTGATCTGGAGATGAAAGCCACCCGTGATCTGGAGATCGGTTTATCCCGAGCTGAAGCTGAAGCCCTGGAGAAGAAACTCACTAACCCTAACCCTACCAGTGAACTCGTGGTGGCCCTGAAGGCCCTGCTCCGAGCGGAGGACCCACTGCCACCCCCTACACCCTCGCCCATCAACGAGCTAATGGAGGGAACCCTGAAAGACTATGAGGAAGAATGTGTAGAGGAAGGGACGTTTCAGTCGGATCCAGCGACAGACGGGGGGGAATGGGAAGACCTGGACCAGATGGACACCCAGTTCAACCAGCTCCTGTATGAATCGTGCCCGTTTCATCCCCATCAATTCCTTGAATGTGTTAACCCCCAATCCAATTTTGGTCCATTGAGGTTCAAGTGTCCCCAAGAAGGGTGTCCCGTTTATTTGTTTGAAGACACGCGGGAGGTGATGATGGAGAAATTAAAAGAAGACACGCATCCTCAAGTCCATGCTCGATTGAAACGCGGAGAGCTCAAGTGCCGATGTGGGTTTGTCCCCAAGATGAAATTGAGTCGTACGGCTAAGAATTACAACAAAGTGTTTTTCAGTTGTGGGAGTCTTCTCACCCATGCCAAACCCTGTGGCTACTTTCAATGGCTCCATGGTCCCCTATGGTGTCCCCGAGAGCAAGCGCAACCGACCCTGAGACGTTGGGTGAAGGAGTCTGTCCCTGTTTTGAAAGGAAACTTCCCAGAGATGGAGAAACCCCTACCCTGGGGGATGCACGTTTTAGAGAGGCCAGACCTAGAACTAGAAAAGATGAGGCGTAGTCCGTAGATGAATCAGTTTGGAGACTCCATCAAAGCCCAGGAGAGAGAGTATGAGAAAAGGCGCCATTTGCATAAGAACTTTGGGAGCTCGTGTTTGTTTTGAAAAAATCATGTAGGTGTGAAAAAACTATTAAAGACAGAAATTGGCTCGGAGAGTGTGTCAGTGTCTTGATGTCGTTGCCACGCGCTTACGAAGATCCCCAGGAACCTGGGGCTTTGGGTGGGGTCCAACCCTTTGCCCAAGCCCATAAATTGAAAACCCCGCAAGCGCAACGGATTCTTCAATCCGTGTTGAGCTATACGCTCCACAAACCCCGACGGACGCGGTTTCCCACCACGCCCACGTTGGTCTTTGACCGAGACGAACAATGGCAGATGGATTTAGTGGACATGCAAAAACTCAGTCGATGGAATCAGGGGAACAAATATTTGTTGACCGTGATCGACGTCCTGTCCAAGTATGCCTGGGCCGTCCCTATCAAATCCAAAAGCACGTCCGAGATGATCCGAGGGTTGACCCGCATTTACCGGCAAGCCTCGCCGCGACGACCGCTCCGCGTGCAGACGGATCAAGGCAAAGAATTCTACAATCGAGGGGTGCAAGCCTGGTTCAAGAAACAGGGGACACATCATTTTTCCACGTATGGGGATAGCAAGGCCTCGGTGGTGGAACGATGGCATCGCACCTTGAAACAACGCATGTACCGATATTTCACTGCGCACAATACGTTACGGTACGTGGATGTGTTACAACCTTTGATTCATACGTACAATCACACCTATCATCGCAGTTTTGGGATGACCCCGCACCAAGTCACCCCCAACACGGTGCCTGAGGTGTGGGAGAGACTCTACGGGTCGCGTTTGCACCCTAAAATCCCCCCGCCCAAATGTCGCGTGGGCGATCGGGTGCGTCTCAACAAGAAACATCGCCCCTTCAAAAAAGGGTATTTGCCGGGCTGGACGGAAGAAGTGTTTGTGGTCACGCACGTGCGTCGTCATCCCGTGGTCACCTATCGACTCAGTGAATGGGACGGCACGCCTATAAAAGGCACGTTTTACGAACCCGATGTCCAAAAAGTCCAAGTGTCGGACGACTCGTTATTTCGAGTCAAAAAAGTCTTGAAACGCAAAGGACGTCACGTGTTGGTCCGGTGGAAAGGGTGGCCGGCCAAGTACGATAGTTGGATTCCCGCGCAAGATGGTCCGCGTCAAAATAACGCCTCGAAAAAGAAAAAAGCGGGTCCGGTTTCTCGATGAAGTCCTGGCAGATTCCAGTCGACCGCGGGCCAGTTACACGCCACCTCCCACCAGTGACGCAGACATTATGAACTTCATCCAGAAAAAAGCCGCCGAACAACGGCAAACCCAACCGTGGTGGGAAAAGTTGGCCAGCCCCACCAAGCAGCAATGGGCCTACGCCAATGCCTACCATCGAGCCGAAGAGTATGCCAAGAAACGGGGTGCCCTACGGTCCCCACCCAAGAAAAAACAACGCCGACGCGCCGGGCGTCATCCACCCATGCGCAAGAAGAAACCCCCCAAACAAAAGACCTGCATGACCCTGATGGAACTGGCCCGGGCCTTTCCCAACATTGCCCAGCAAGTGTGTTTTCATCCCAAACAATCGACCTTCAATTCGTTGGTGGGACGTGTCCCTCGCAGTAAACAGAAAGTGGACCAGTGGCTATAAAAGGACCCTGCACCCACTGGGACCGCCTCTTGTTCATCATGAGTGGTATTAAACGCCTGACGCTCATCAGTGATCCGACCGACGAGTTTCCCAACAATGCCAACAACAGTTTCAAGGTCCGTCTGCCCGAACGCCTTGCTTACCGGGCGCAGGATGGCATGCCTCGTTGATGTCCCTGACCGTCCCGGATCAAGGCCAGAGCAATGCCATCATCGCCGCGGATCCTCATACCAAAGTGATGAAATTCAAAATGTCGTATGTGGTCCGCAAGTTTCAGTTGGGCACCTATCGACGGATGGAACTCAAAACCGTGGACTGCGCATTGGAATTGGAAGAGATCATGAATGCGAATCAAATCGTGGCGACGGGGAGTCAGTTTTGGAAACGAGTAATGCAAGAAGTGCACAATAAAATCATGCACAATGTGATGAATGAACAAATGCAGCGTTTAGTCAAGGAGCCCGACGAAAGTCCTATTGTCAGCGCCAAACAAAACGCTATGCCCCGACTGTCATGGAAAGAGGATGCCTTGGTGATTCATGCCATTCCCCAATTGGATTTGATTAAAGAGGACAAGAGCGCTATCAGTGACCTTTTCATCAACCTGGACATTGCGCTCAAGTTTGGGTTGGTGCTCAAAAAAACCAGTCAAAACAGGACCTGGTATCCATTGGGACCCAATATGCAATACACGCTGCCCACCAAGACGTACGATTCGACCACCCAACCCGCTGGCAATCAGTTTCGCAGGGCATACAACTGGGAGGGCCAGCAGTACATGGGCGTCAGTCCTGTCTTACTGTTTGGCAATATTGTAGCCAATATTGAACATGATCCCATGCAAGTGGTGACCCAGGATGGTGTGAAGTTTTTGCAATTGTCCTTGATCGTGGAATGGCAGTTGAACAACCTGGATGCCTCGTTTGAAAAGATAGTGGGGACTCGCAAACGTACTGTCATGGTCTATTCGGATCTCGTCGAATCCACCGTGGTGGGGAGTGGCAAGTATCCCCTGTTACGGGAAGTGCAATTGTTGAGAACCGGCGATGGGGAAAGTACGGCGGAACCCCTGCACCATCAATGGATCAAAGTACGAGGCCAACAATTGGATATCTTGGAAGTGGAGATTGCGAGTACTAGTGGACCCCTGGCCATCTTACCCCCGGGCAAAACCCTGGTGACCATTGGTCTCAAACAGCTATAAAAAGCCACCCCACGTCTTTCGAGGGTCCAAAAAGCACCACGACGTGAACCGATCATGCGCGGAGGCAGTTTAACGCGGTACCACACGCCCGTGCTCACCAAGCAAGAGGGTAAAGGCTTGGCCGAAGAGTTGATCAAACTAGCGGGCCCTCTGGTCGTGCAGCAAGTTCAAGCGGGACTGCAAGATATTCAATGAGGAAAGAGTGCCGCGGACACGTGGGCCGATCGAAGTGCCCAACTCAGCCGCGGATTGAAACGCAAAGCCCCTGCCATGGCTTGGACGGCTGGCAAACACAAGGTCAAACGGACTGCCCAAAATACCTATAAAAGAGTCGCGCAACGCGTACGGGATATCTTTGGACCGTAAAAATGGTACGTGTAGGAGGCTTTCTCAAAACGCAAAATCGTATTTGACGGCAACGCGCCCGTGGACGGTTCATTTCGCCGTATCAAGTGGGGGGCACGATCTTTGGCAAGTCGACCATGGCGCGCTATCCCTTGATGCACACATCCTCCCGTCTGTTGGACCCCTGGCAGTTGGTTCAACACCAACGTCGCAAGATGAAAGGGGGGACGATTTTTGGCACGTCCACTCGCATGCGCATGAGCAGGAATCCCATGAAGGTCCTCGCGGCTGACCAAGAAAAAGCTAAATGGACACGCTGGCTGAAGCAACGTATGAAAGGGGGCACGATTTTTGGCCAGGGGGATCTCAGGAAGGTGTTGTGGGCCAATCAAGCCAAAGCCAGGAAGCAAAAAGGGGGCAACGTCTTTAGCAAGTTGAAAAAACGCATCCAAATCGATTTTCCTCACCGCCCCTTTCCCTCAGCGCATCCCATCCATGATTGGTACAGAATGCGAAAAGGTATAAAAAGAGGACGCCGTTGAACAACGTGGACAGTTCGCATCATGTCACTCCAACTATTTGACGTGCCCGATGTGGATTATCGGTACGAAGCCTCTCGGGAGGTGGAGTTTCAACCCGCCTTGACGGGCATCCAGCCCATCACCTTCTCCATTCCAGGCTCCGACGATTATTACGATCCCAATTCCCTCCGATTCAAAGTCAAAGTGCGCCTGACCGATCCAGCAGCTGGGTATCTTGGCTTGAAGGCTGATCTCAACAACTCTGATGCCAACAATTCCAGAAATACCTACTGCGTCAACAATTTCGGTCACACCATCTTTCGAGATATCACCCTGAGCATGAATGGGGTCCTCATGACAGAACAGAGCAACACCTACCATTACAGAGCCTACCTAGAAACCCTGCTGAATTACAACCGAGACGAAGGAGCCACCAAGCTAGCCTCACAAGGATGGGTCAATCAGCTGAATGTGATTGAAGAAATGGGAGCTACAGGAGCCAATTCGGATGTGCCCACTGGCGCTAATTGGAGTGGCAATACAGAATTGCGAGCCCTGACCAGCCGGTTGCTGAGCGAACATTGGCACACCTTCATCATTCGTCCCCATTTGCCACCCCTCAAGACAGGCAAATTGTTGGTCCCCAATATCCAGATGGACTTTGAACTCTTCCTCAACCCCAACACTGTCTACCTGATGGGTACCCCCAACAAAGGAACCTTGAACGCCAAGAAATTTCCAGCCATCCACAGTGAAGACATCAAAGTCACCTTATTGATGAGAAAAGTGACCCTGAATGCCAGCGTCTATGTCAAACTGCAGAAAGAAAGACAGCTGGGCAAACAGATTGCCCGCTACCCCGTCGTGCGGAGCGAAATTCGCACATTTTCCTTCGATGGACGCACCACCCAGTGGGAACAAGACAATGTGTTTGTGGGTCGATTTCCTGACCGAGTGATTGTCGGGTTATTGCATTCCAATGCCTTCAATGGAGACCTGCAAAAATACCCCTTTGCCTTTGAAAAGTTTGGGGTCACCCAAATACGACAGACCTTGAATGGAGAAGAATACCCTTACAGAACCCTGCAATTGACTGGAGACCAAGCCTATGAAGATCTGCTGGGCTACGATCGATTTCTACAAGCCATGGGTGCCTACAATGAAGACAAGATGCCTATGCTGCTGCCTAGTGATTGGGGACAAGGCAACAACTGCACGTTGTTCATGTTCAACAATGTGCCCAGTGGAAAAGCAGATGACCCCCAGTATCGCAACCCCCGTCAATCGGGCAATGTGCGACTGATCATTGATTTTGCAGCCGCGGTCGGTCACAACATCACTGTGTTGGTGTGGAGCGAGTATGAAAACATGTATGAGATCAATCATCTGGGAGGTATAAAGTACAACATCAACGGCTGATGTAGCCTCAGAAGTCAGAAGACACCGGTCATGGAGTTTGTGGCGCTCAGTGATACTGTGTTGCAGACCCTGGCCCTGGAGGATCCCACCTTACGACGCGTGTTTCACGGAGTGCACCCAGCCGACCAGCTACCCCGATCCCCCGCCAAGGATGTCCGTCAAGCGTACATTGTCAACAACGATCCGGCGGGAGAACCGGGCCAGCATTGGTTGGGACTGTGGACCTGAAAGAACCAGTGCGAGGTCTTTGACAGTTATGGTCTACCCCTGCACGTGTACACCAACCCGGAGTTGCACCAATGGTGGAGTCAATGGAAGTACCTGACTCGCAGTGACCAGACCCTGCAAGCCCTGGATAGTCAAACCTGTGGCCATTATGCTTTATTTTTCTTGAAAGCCCGTGCGCAAGGACGGTCGTATCAAGAATTTTTGAGTCAATGGAGTTGCGACAATTTAGTGTTGAATGATCATAAAGTGGCCGAGCAGTTGAAACGAGTGATTAAACAGGAATTACAAGATGAAGTCGATGCCCGACCTGACGGGCAAAAGAATGTGAGCCGACAGGCCTTTATCCTTTGTAATAAGTGTGAATAAAAACGACACGTTCTGTGCAAAAGACGTCATTTGGTGTCATCATGATTACTCGAAGCGATGTGCAGCGCGTCGTGGATGCGTTCCTCTTAGAAGAAACCTTGTATTGGTGGGAACACCCGATCGAGCGGGTCAACACGGTGCGAGGTATTGACGCGTGGGATGGGTATCATTGGTTAGTGGCTCGACAATTGGCGCAAGACCAAGACTGGGTCTCCCTCAAACATTACATGGACAGTATGAGCGAAACGTATTTAAGAGAGACCATGGAACGTCTGATTCAGTTTGAATCGCCACGATTATACCGCGAATATTGGACGGCATGCCCGGCCGCAGACAACGACGACGACGGCGCACCTCCACCCGACGACCCTGCTTTCGCCAAAACGGGCGCGGGATCATGAGCGTGTTGGCCAAAGCGTATAAAATTGGCGACAAATTGGGACGCGACAAACGGTATAAACGCATGGGTGCCAAAGGGGCCACAGGTCATTATCGACGTCACCCTCGACCGTGGGAATCATGATCCGTCAACCCAGTAGTGTGATCATCGCGGGTCCATCGGGCAGTGGCAAGAGTGAATTGGTGGAACAATGGTTACGGTACCTCAACGTCTTTCAAGTCAAACCCCGCAAGATTGTGTATGCCTATGATCGTTGGCAACCCCGGTTCGATCGCATGCAAAAAAAGGATGGGATTCAATTTCATCGCGGGTTACCGGACCCCCGTCATTTGACGCAATGGTTTGGTCGGACGCGCGGAGGGGTACTGGTCTTGGACGACCTGATGGAAGAAGGAGGACAAGACAAGCGCGTGTTGGATTTGTTCACCAAAGATTCGCATCATCGCAACATCACGGTGCTGTATTTGACGCAAGATTTATTCCCGCCTGGCAAATTTTCCAAGACCATCAATCGCAACGCACATTACATTGTGGCGTTCAAAAACCCCCGGGATCAAACAGGGATACGAACCATTTTATTGCAAGCCTTTCCGGATCGGTGGCGTCAAGTCTTGCGCCTATTTAAACGCATCACGTCCCGCCCCTTTGGCTATTTGATGTTGGATGTGCATCCTGCGTCGGATGATCGCTACCGCCTGTGGAGTCATTTAACGCCCCGAGAAGGCAAGGCGCAAGTCCACACCTTGCGTGCGGATGTCCCTGCCGTTCGACAACGAACTGCAACGAGAACTCGCCAGGGTCCGCCGGCAAAGAGAAGGCGGACAACATACTGATTTAGCAGCCCGCATGGACACGCCAACCTTCTCGCCCGCCGGCGTGGGCTCCCCCACGGCGCCCCCTCCACCCCAGGATCTCAGCAGTATGACGGACATGGTGACTGAATTGACTCGACCCGTGGATCGTGCCCAATTGGATCAAGAGATTGAGGATTTCAATTTGACCTACCCGGTCAATGTGAATGATGCCTTGAATGCGTTCACGCTACCGCCCGTGGCTGGCACCGGCACTGCCCCCGCCACCACCACCGCCACCACCACCACGGCACCGCCACCACCCTCCATCACCACGACCACCACATCGACCCGAACACGCCCCACGACCACCACCACCACCAGTCGACCGCGACCCGTCACCTCCACCCGAACACGCCCTGCCACCACCGCCACGACCACCACCGCTCCCTCACGCCCCTCCACCTCTCGCCGCAGCGCTGGGGCAGGAACCAGGACCACCACCTCCACGGTGACGACCCCCACTGGACGCCCCACCATTGCTGCCAAACAACCGCGACGACGTCCCCGCGTGCCCTCCCCACCGTCCCCCGATTCGTCCCCTCCGTCCGATGACGAGGACGACGATGATGACGACGATCGACGGCGAGGATTAAGGCGACGGTTGGATTTGCTCAATGAAGATGCTCAACAACGGGCTCGAGGCAGACGTATCCGCAACATCACGCACACCAATACAGTCACCACGGTCTACGAAGATGGAGGAGGGCGACCTTCGGTACGTCGAACGTCCACCCGAACGTCCAGTCCAAGTCCACCCAGACCACCACGCCGAGGACGGGGCCGGGGCCGTGGCCGAGCACGTGGACGGGGCCGACGGTAAAAAAGGATATAAAAACAGTGGTCTCCCTTCCACCGTCCCAGTACTCATGTGTGGCACATGTCAAAACGCGATGTGTGGCAAATGTCGAGGCGCCAAACGCAAACGCACCACGACTTGAGAAATTAGATTCCCTCGGCCTAGAATATTATCTGCTAGGTGATTTAAACTGTAACCTGGCCTCTGCACAATATGATTTAAATACTCGACGCTTATGTGAAATTTCTGATTTATTTGGGCTTCAACAGCTTATAACTCAACCTACTCGCATAACGGAATCCTCTTCAACATTAATTGATTTAATTTATACAAACTATACTGACAGGGTAGTCTGTTCCGGAGTCTCTCATATTGGTATCAGCGATCATAGCCTTATTTACGTTTATAGGAAATTATCTCTCACTTTTCCTTCAAAAGGGCACTCAACCATTTCTTATAGAAATTTCCAAAATTTTAATAGAGAGAGTTTTCGTAACGATATCGCTCAGCAAGACTGGTCCTGTAATGTTTCTGAAGATCCAAATGTTTTGTGGACTGACTGGAAAACGAAGTTTTTGGATATTGTTAATATTCATGCGCCACTCCGAACTAGACGTACTAGAACAAATAAAGCACCCTGGATCAATTCAGAATTAAAGAAAGGCATGCGTGATCGTGATGCTGCCAAAAGAAAAGCAATTACATCGAATGATCCACACGATTGGAAAAAGGTACAAAAAGTTGCGAAATATAATAAACAATGACATCAAAATTTCTAAAGCATCTTATTATTCTAATGCATTTATTCAATCTAAGGGTAATCCTCGAAAACGTGGCAAACCTTTAATGAGCTTACATCCCGTCGTGTGAATAATACAACGGTGAAAGAACTGAAATTGAATGATACCATTATCTCTAATTCTAGTGAGCTTTCTGATGCTTTTAATGACCATTTTTCAACAATTGGGCCCAGACTTGCTAATGAAATACCTCTAACTGCTGAAAATAATTCAAGTTATATCAATAATATAAAGGTAAATAACAACAATTTCAGCTTCTCCTCGACTAACTGCAGCATTGTTTTCTCACATCTAAACAAATTATGTAGATCTAAAGCAACTGGTCTTGATAATATTTCTGCTAAAATTGTACGTGAATGTGCTGATCTTATTTCAGTTTCACTATGTGATCTCTTTAATAAATCTTTAGTCTCTGGTATATTTCCTGATGATTGGAAATGTGCTAGAGTTACTCCGTTGTTCAAGGAAGGTGAGCCATCTGATCTGAATAATTATCGACCTATTTCAGTCATTTCCGTTATAGCTAAAGTGTTTGAAAGGATTGTTTATGATCAGTTGTATAACTTTTTGACCAATGAAGATATCATTTCTAATCATCAATCGGGTTTTCGCTCGTTACACTCAACTGCAACTGCCCTTCTGGAAGCTACGGATAATTGGGCCTTTAATATTGATCGTGGCAATGTTAATGCTGTGGTTTTCGTTGACCACGATATCCTTCTAGCTAAAATGAACCTTTACGGAATACAAGGTACAGCTCTTGATTGGTTTAGGTCGTATTTAACTAATCGTACACAACGATGTCTTGTTAACGGTTCTCTTTCTAGAATCTGCTCTCTTAAATGTGGGGTACCGCAAGGAACAATCCTTGGCCCCCTTTTATTTCTTATTTATATTAATGACTTGCCAAACTGTTTTACTTCGTGCCAGCCTAGAATGTATGCCGATGACACCCACATTACTTATGCTGGCGTTGATGTGAATTCAATACAGTTAACTCTGAGTCACGATTTAGATAACCTAAACAAATGGCTTATTTCCAATAAACTTACTTTGAACACTTCTAAAACTGAATTCATGCTAATTGGCTCCAGACAAAAATTGAGTACTTTGTCGAACCCACTTGAGCTCTCGATTAATAATGTTCCGATTGAACACGTTTCCTCTGTCAAATCGCTTGGAATATTTATTGATGAAAATCTACGGTGGCAAACACACATTGATAAATTATCTAAAAAGGTCGCTTCCGGAATTGGAGCAATAAAAAGAATTAGACCTTTTGTCCCTCCACCTACCCTTCACTATATATACAACTCACTAATTCAATCTCATTTCGATTATTGCAATCTTGTCTGGGGTAATTGTGGTAAAACATTATTTGACAGGCTACAGAAGCTTCAGAACCGTGCCGCTCGCGTTTTAACCTTCTCTAGCTATGATGCTGATGCTAACCGTTTGATTAGACAACTCGATTGGAAAGACTTGAGCACTCAATTTCAAATACAGAAATCCATAATGGTATACAAGTCTTTAAATGGCCTTGTTCCTGAATATTTATCATCTAAGTTTGTTAAACGAAATGAAACGCGTTACTCCCTGAGGGACTCTGTTAACAAACTATTTGTCCCATTTCCGCGAACTAATTTCATGAAAAACAGCTTTACTTATAGCGGAGCAGTTCTCTGGAACAGCCTACCCTGTCATGTGAGAGAAGCCGAATCTCTTAGTCAATTTAAAAGATTAGTTAATGTTCACTTTTAATGTTATACACGGCATTCATGAAAAACAGGTTTTAGTTAGATTAGTTGTAGTCAGGTTTTGAATTTTGTTTAGGATAGTTAGGTTATTTTTAATTTTTTTAAATTCCTGATGGATTTTACCGTGTTTAAATAAAGATTGACTTGACTTGACTTGACTTGACTCGACGACCACCACGTCGACGTAGGATCAAGGGTGGGAAGGCGCCGTTCATCGTGGATTTCAAGAAAGGCTTTAAGCTGTTGACAGACAAGGATATGTGGAAGATTCCTTCCAAAGCTGACGTAAAGGCCGACAAACAACGGGTGGCCAATTATAAACGCCAGTATCGCGCTAGTGGCAGCAAGGACTCGTACAACAAGTGGTTGGTCAAGAAGGGGTATGCCAAAAAAGTTGGCGGGTGCAGTTTGATGTGACATGTATAAAAAAGAGGGGTCGCGGTGTTCAGCTCTCAAAAAGAGTCGTCATGGGACCCAAACGCAAACGCAAACGCTCCACGACTCGACGACCCGCCAAACGACGACGGCGTGTGACCTACAGTCAAGTGGGGGGTGTCGGGGTCGGCCTGCCTGTAGGCATTCTCAAAGCCGGTTATGCTGGTACCAAAGCCATAGGGGAGCATCAAACCAAGCGTGCCATCAAAATTGGCGAAAAACGTCGACGAGAAGTGGCCTCAGGCAAACGGAAACGCTATGCGGGGGAATCCTTTAATTGTTCGATCATGTAAAAACGTATAAAAAGACCTTCGTGGGCCTGAACAGGGGTTAGTTGAACGATGGTCCGTGGACCCAACGGTCGCCGACATCGTTATGTCCCTCGAATACGACGCCGGCGACGTGGATTACAACGCGGCGCTAGGCTACCGCTTTTGGCAATGGCTCTCTCGCCTTTGTGGCTCAGGAAATACAAACCAAGAGTCCGTATTCGACGCCCGGACTAACAAACGACCCAAACGAAAAGCCGTCACGTTTGCTTTGGATTGGGACGACCAGTATGAAGCGGCCTTGTGTTCACGGTGTCGAAATCACATGCAAACGCATTATCATGGCGAATTGTGTGGTAGGTGTGGCGCCATTTTTACCATAAATAGACCTTGGTCGTTGCCTGAACTCAAGATTCATCATGGGGTGGCGCATGGAACGTCAAGCCCCGTTCTTGAAAAGTGTCTTACAAGAAGCCAATCAACACAAACGACAAGAATTGTTGCGGATGGCCAATGCGGATCAGATCAATGCTGTCAGTGAATTGGTGATGAACACCCTCCGTGGCACGGTGCCCCGTTCCCGACACACCATCACGTTGCTCAAACCCCACGCCCAGAGTTTACGCGCCATGGCCAAACCCGCCCATTCCGTCTAACGACGACGCGCCATCATGATGGCTCAAAAAGGGGGCGCCCTCTGGCCTGAACTCTACCGATGTTATAAACGTTGCATGCGCTAGACAAGACCCCTCAGTTGCACCATGGAACCCGAGATGGTGAGCACCACGGTGGACAACGCCCCGGCTTTTTTACAATTACGAGACCAGTACAAACAAGAATTGGTGGAAGATACCCGCTTGACCAAAGCGGCTGATTTAGCAGCCAAGCAACATGTGCTCCTGACCAGCGATGCCCCCGATGCTTGGAAACGGCCTCAACTCAAAGCCGTGAGCCGTCAATTACGCCATTGGACCAAACAAGTGCGCCAACCGTTTGGAGCCCCGACTGGGGGTGTGAGTGCAGCAGGGGCCACGACCCCGGGCGACGATGATTTTGAGGCGGGCCCCATGCAAGCGTGGTTCACGCAATTGGTCAAGGCGACCCAGGGTATAAAACAAGGCACCCCCACTCGTGGACCCAGAAAACCACCTGTCCCGCCCAAACCGAACATCACCCCCAGTGCCAAAAAGAAACTCAAGTTCACGACCCCGTTGAGCAGTGAAGAATTGGCGCACGAGTTGCCCTTTTCCGAGGAGCCTGGAACAGCGCCTTGGGAAACCCCCAAAGAACGTGTGGACTCTATCAAGCAATCATTCAAGCGCGGGATTCGCAAAAAAGCCACTGGTGTTGCCAAAAAGAAAGCCGCAGGTTGGGCCAAGAAAGCCTTGGAGTGGAAATCGTGGAAAACCCCGTAACATGGGACGGACTCCTAAACGCCGTGCGGTGCCCCGTTCCCGACCGAGGCGACGTCGACGCTCGCAACGTGGAGGCAAGTTATTTGATGTGCAAAACCTCCTCAACAAGACAGGCATTGAATTTCATTGGCCCGGCTATCAGTACATGGGACCTGGCACCCATTTGAAAAAACGATTGGCCCGTGGGGATCCCGGCATCAACCGGTTGGACAGGATTGCTAAAGCGCATGACATTGACTATGATAAAGCCAAGAATTTGAAAGACAAATGGGCAGCGGATCGCAAGATGATTGCCAAGATTGATCAACTCCCTGGCAGCAAAAACCTGACAGAGCGCATTGTTAGACGCATTATGAAAGCCAAACTCCGATTGGGCATGTAAACCCCTTCATCATAAAAAAGACAACCTTGTTGAATCACACATGTTTTAATAAACTCATTTTGTTCTTACAAGTACATGTCCATTTGCTGTAATGCTTCAGCGCGAAGGGTTTGCACGGTGTCCTCTTCAGGCTCGGACTCGGCCCAGTCCAAGGGCAACCACGGTAAGGGAAAGGGACGCTCTAATGCCTCGTCCAACCATCGCCATTCTCGACGTCGAATCGATTCCACTCGCTGCTCGTATCTCTGTTTCTGCAGGGCTTGCCACCCCTCCACACCCAACACTCGTTTTTTCTCGGTCGCAATCTCCCGCCGCCGCGCATTCAATCGCTGCTTGTAGGCCTCGTACGTCCCCTTGTCTTTCATTTTTTGCATCCAGTTTTTTTGACACTGGGCGTTTTTGCGTTTAACCTCGTTCCGCTGTTCCTCGGTCATGGCATGGTAGTGCCGCATGCCCTCTTGGGTCTTTTTGGCCTTGAAGGCCTCGTACTCCCCATTGGCTCTCATACGGGCCATGCGCTCGTGGTAGCGTCGACGGTGCACGGCCTTCACATCCTCGATCCCATTCAGGGCCGCGTACTGGCGCTGCCGATACAGTTTTTGATTGTGTTTGTTTTTTTCAGGGTCCCGCTTTTTCTTGGGGGGCTGGCGCGATCCTGGCATATCCATGCTCCAACTCCAACAATCGGG
Source organism: Porites lobata (assembly GCA_942486035.1). NCBI lineage: Eukaryota > Metazoa > Cnidaria > Anthozoa > Scleractinia > Poritidae > Porites > Porites lobata. The sequence goes on from CALNXK010000134.1 coordinate 1,250,805, forward strand.
CAGCACACACGTCCGCCAACGCACGCAACTTTCGGAACGGACTGGAAGGAGTCTGTCTGTTCCGGGCACGACGGATCCGTTGCTGTTGGACAATCCGCTCGCGGTGTTGATGGTAATACTTGCGGTTCAGAGCCCGTACTCGCGCCAAATGGCTAGCTCGGTAACGGTTACAGGCCTGCCGATTCAACTCTCGGGCTCTCGCAATCTCCTCTGGTGTCGGGGGCGGTTTGGGTGGTTTGGGTGGTTTGAGCTTCTTCTGAGCCGCCCGCTGATCACGTTTCTGTTTCGCAATCCTTTCCTTGTTTTTGAGGTACCACTTGCGCTTGGCCTGTTTCGCCTTCTCGGGATCTCTATCAGGCATTCTCGAACCACACTGACGTCTGGTCTGGACGCTGGATTATATCTAGGGTTTCCTCCGCCAATCACTGATCTCGGTCCAGGCTCAGAGGAGACTTGAGAAGTCTGTACCCATGGGGGGCACCCCCCTCAATCCTCTTCTTGTCAAATCAACCCCTCACCTGACTCTCACCTGACTCTCACCTGAGTCTTATCCACCAATCCCCGTTCGTCTGATCACGTGTTTTTTGGGTCTATAAAAGCCAGCGTCTGGAGCGGGAAATTCAAATTGTATTCCTCCGTCATGGCGGAAGACTCCTGGTATCCTGTCAGTGACGAGGATGAGGAGGATGCTCTGTTAAACCGCGCTTATGACCGGTGGGAACAGCTGGGAGGGGCTGCCGCCGCCCGCGGCCCTCTCTTCCAATTCACCAACCTATTGGTCGACGACCTATTGGTCGACGACGCCGCTGGCGTGACGTGGTGGAGCGGGCGCAATTCAACGCGCAATTGCGTCAATTGAGGGATCCTGTGCCTGGGGATAATATTGGCATGGCGTTAACGGAAGCATTACACCAAGCCATTGAAACGGAACTCGGCCGCGAGCAGCGACCCGCCCATCATTTCGTGAACTTTGCCATTACAGCTCACGGGTTCACTCACGCTTATCAAACAGCCAATTTTACCGTGGGGGAATTTCTACAACGCACCGCTCGTTTGGATGAGATGTTGGCCACCTTGGCTGGGAAATTAAACAGCAATGAAGCCTTCAACCCCGATCGCGGGTTCCAAGTGGATGTGGTGTTTGTCTCCATGCCTGGCCCAGGGTCTGGTCGACATAAACAACGCAATGCGGGACGTTTATGTTTGGATCGAGTCAATAAGAAAAAGAAATGCATCATCCCCATCAAAAACAGAGATGCTTTATGTTGTGCCCGCGCCATTGTCACCATGCGAGTCCATTGCCATAAAGATCAAGGCGTGGACGGGTTTCGCGACTGGGACAATCTCAAACGTGGGCTTCCTGTGCAGCAACGTCAAGCCCAGGCCTTACATCAGCAAGCGGGAATCGTTGAGGGTCCCTGTGGTTTACCCGAGCTTCGCCAATTTCAACAAGCGTTGGGGTCTCAATATCAACTCTTGGTGATGACCCGGATGAAACCGTTCTTTTTGATCTTCAAAGGTCCCACCGCCCCTCATCAGATTCGTTTACTCAAATCCAATGATCATTTTGATGGCTGCACATCCTTTCCTGCGTTTGTCAATCGTTCGTATTATTGTGTGGACTGTGAACGAGGGTTCAACACCAACGACCGAACCAATCACACTTGTTAAGGGAGACGCTGCTCCGCGTGTGGGCGCTTTGATTGTCCGGATTATGTGCGGGGCACCCGCCCCACTGAGTATTGCACTCTGTGTCACCGCAAGTTTCACGGCAATCAATGCAAACGTTATCATGAAGTCAGCAAACAATGTCAATCCATCAAAACTTGTCTCAAGTGTCAAGCCCAATACACGGTCGTCCCCAACAAACGTCACCAGTGCGGGTACGCCAAATGTCCCGCGTGTCAGGAATGGGTACCCATCCAGGACCACAAGTGTTACATTCAGCCCGTGGTGGAACACGAGGAGACTGAACCAACAGAGGAGGGGGGAGGTAGCATGGTGGCGCCACCCCCTCCCCTGTTTGTTTACGCGGATTTTGAAGCCATGCAGAATGCAGAAGGCGTGTTTGTGGCCAATTTGTTATGTTATTCATCGAGTGCAGAAACAACCATTCATGTATTGGATGGGGAGGACTGTGCCCTACAATTTTTGCGCGATTTGGATGATCTCACGGACGTTCCAGACCGTGAGGAGGAGCGAACGATACTCGTGGTGTTTCACAATTTGAAAGGGTTTGATGGCATGTTTATTCTCCATGAACTCTACCAGCAACAACGCGAGGTCGTGGATCAACTGACGGTGGGAGCCAAAGTCCTGTCTTTCAGGAGTGGACCTATCAAATTCATTAACTCGTTGTGTTTCTTGCCCATGCCACTCGCCTCTTTTCCCAGTACCTTCAATTTGACCGAATTAAAGAAGGGCTTCTTTCCCCATTTGTTCAATACCCCTGACCACCAACAGTATGTGGGCCGCATCCCCGATTTGGAATTTTACGATCCCGATGGCATGATGGTCAAAAAGAAAGACGAACTGACTCGTTGGCATGCAGATCAAGTCCGCCGGAACGTGCCCTTCCATTTCAAGCAAGAAATGATTGACTATTGCAAATCAGATGTCGCCCTGTTGAAAGCCGGGTGTGAAGCCTTTCAGCAAGAATTTGAACGGCAGGCTGGCTTCAATCCTATGGCCAAGTGCATCACCATCGCCAGTGCTTGCAATCTGTATTGGCGCAAGCATCATTTGACCCCCGACACCATTGCTGTGGAACCTCTCGGAGGGTGGCGAGGGGCCCAAGTCAATCAATCCCTCAAAGCCCTACAATGGCTCTACTACCAAGAACACCTCATTCCCAAAGAGGGGGCCAGTGCTGACCGCATTCGTCACGTTCGTAATGGGGGCAAACAGTCTATCCGAACCAGCGCCCACAGTCATTTTGTCGATGGCTACGATCCCCTGACTCGCACCGTCTACGAGTTTCATGGATGTCTCTACCATGGCTGTCCCCGCTGTTATCCCATGAGAAGCGTCAAACATTATGCTGTGCCGGACAGAAGCGTCGAGGAACTCTATCAAGCCACGCTCTCCAAACGCACGGCACTGCTCCGAGCAGGCTACACGGTGATCGAAATGTGGGAATGTGAATGGGACAAATTGTTGGACACGGATGAAGCCGTTCAACGTTTCCTGAATTCCTTCGATCTGGTTGCACCCTTGGAACTCCGGGAAGCCTTCTTTGGGGGTCGAACGGGTGCAGTGGCTCTGCATGCCGTGGCTGGAGAGGGCGAGGAAATACGCTATGTGGATGTGACCTCCCTGTACCCATGGGTCAACAAAAACTGTCCCTACCCCATTGGGCATCCGAACATCATCACTCAGCCCGCCGACCAGTCCTTGGAGTCCTATTTTGGTCTAGCCACCGTCGACATTCTTCCCCCCGCTGGATTGTTCCACCCCGTCTTGCCTGTGCGTAGCGGAAACAAGCTCACCTTTCCTCTCTGCCGCGCCTGTGTCCAGACAGAGCAGGCCCAACCCATGTTGACCCGAACCCGCTATTGCCCTCATTCTGACACGGAACGCACGCTACGTGGAACCTGGTGCACGCCCGAGTTGGTCAAAGCCGTCGAAAAGGGGTACACGCTGATCAAGATCCATGAAGTCTGGCATTTTCCCCCTGAGCAACGCCAAACGGGTCTTTTTGCCAATTACGTGAACACCTGGCTCAAGTTGAAACAGGAATCAGCGGGGTGGCCCAGTTGGTGTCAGACCCTTGAGCAGAAACGAGACTACATTATTCGTTACCAGGAACGGGAGGGGATCCGACTGGACATTGCCAGTATTGCCAAAAATCCCGGTCGCAAGGCCACGGCCAAGCTCATGCTGAACAGTTTCTGGGGCAAATTCGGGGAGCGGATCAACAAACCCACCACCGTCACTGTCAAAGACCCCGCCCATTTGTTCGGCCTCATCTCCGATGCTGCCCTCGATCTCAGCACGCTCCGTCTTTGCACTGACGATATCCTGGAAGCTGTTTACACCAGCGTCCAAGACAATGCCGTCAAAGGCACCAAGACCAACATTTTTGTGGCGGCTTTCACCACCTGTCATGCTCGATTGAAGCTCTACGAGTCCCTGGACACCCTTCAACAGCAAGTCCTTTATTATGACACAGATAGTGTGGTGTACAAGTGGCGTCCAGGTCATCCCAGCATTGCCACCGGGGATTTTTTGGGGGACATGACCGACGAATTAGACGGAGACGTCATCACCGAGTTTGTTTCAGGGGGTGCCAAGAATTATGGGTACCAGACCCGTGGAGGCAAAGTGGTGTGCAAGGTACGCGGTTTCACCCTAAACGTCCGTGGGTCGGCCATTCTCAATTTTCACACCATGAAAGAGAACATTCTCTCAGAATTAGACTCGCCCCAGGACTCTCGCCGAAATTTGAACATTACCACCCCCTATTATTTCAAACGGGATTTGGAACAGAAACAAATTCAAGTGGTTCCGCGCGTAAAGCAGTATGGGTTGGTGTTTGACAAGCGCGTCATCGATGTAACCACCCGATCCAGTTATCCCTATGGCCACGAGAGGATTGGGGACGAACTCGACCTGCTATTAGATTTGTAAAAAAATGGGCGTGATGTCACTTGGATGTCACACACGTCCCGCTTGTAAACCAGGCTCTCCTCACGACATTAAAACTATGTGAAGAATGTGGATCTAACCCTTGTGTGCGTGTGTTCTTTATTTCATGGGGTCACGTGAACAACCATGACCATATATGGGCATTTGTGACGTCAATGGGGTCACCTGACCTAAATGCGCGATTCTGATTGGTCGAGACAATTTTTGCTGCGCTCTGATTGGTTACTCCTTATTGTAGCCATCATCACTACTCTAAATAATTTCACTATAGGTTAGAGAGAAGGTCAAACTTAGCCGCTAATTAACGGCTAAATAATTCCTTTTTGTTTATAGAGGTTTAACTTAGCCGTTAATCAACGGCTTAATAATTCCAATATATACCTGAGGGAGGTCAAACTTAAAAATATTTCAAAATATTTTCAACATATATAGATAAAGGAGGTCAAACTTAGCCATATTCTTTAGGAGGTTCAACTTAGCCATTAAATAAAGGCTTATTATGTACGAACTATAGGGATCGCGCGGGGGAGAGCCTGGGGAGGTTCAGTAATTTGACATTTAATTCTAAACGGCCTCAAAAAGAGAACTACGAAATTTGCCCCTCCCTTCTTACCGGACCCAACATTAAAAGAAGTGCTCCGCGGTTGGTTCTTTAAGCCGTTAATTGATTCGGCCAAAATGGGCTGTTTATGCTAGGACGTTACTCTCGCTCACAGCCGTTTTTCTGTCTCTTCATTCAAAATGGCTGTGAGGGAAGATCAAACGATAAAGAACGTCAGAAGCCAATAAAACCAGGAGAAGGCCATGGGCAAACGACTTTTGTTGTGTGGTCTATTCGGTTTTTAGTAAGGGTGGTAGAGAAGGGGGGCTTTTGCCAGGAAAGAAAAGTTTCAATTTGGAAAGAAATGCGAAGCCAAATCATGGAATGACATGGAAATTATCCCTCCTCCCCGGGAATTTGTGGGGCGTTTGTTTGTTTGTTTTTTTTTTTCAGAACCACTGCAATTGCCCTACGGTAGAGGCTGGCGGCCGGGAATTCATACAAAGACCTCACGATGGGGCTGAGATAAGTGTGCAAATGCCCGACCCCGGAATAACTCTAAAAACTGCATTTTATTGTCATCTGTGGTTGAGGCCTAAACTTCAGCAATGTTATCGAATTTTATTTGAAGGAGATGTTTACCTTAAATGTATACTACTCGCGAGAAATGTTGTGTTTAAAATTGGATGAATCGACTTTTTCATATTATGGAAGAAGGGGTGGGACAAGTAAAACTAGCAACTCAATACCCATAAGTACTTTATTAAGTAGTTCCAATAATTAAACCTGGTAGATATTACTGGTACAAAACATGCTCGGGACAGCCATTATGGAACTATCTGAGGAGATTGTTGGGGCTCCTGTTATTTTGATTTGGATTAGAGACCGCCAATCTTTCTGTAGTTGAAAGTTCGTCTTTCATAAAACTAATCTGATTATTTGACGAAACCGATTAATATATTCTATTAAGAGCAAGTCAAGTTCCTGTCAAGTCAAACTAAATTTTCTTTTACTTGACCTGATCAATTTAATTGTTAAACTATTAATTGGAAATTAATATTTACATAAAACTATTAACCTGAAACGTTTTTCAAAATTTTGTACGTGCTAAATGTTGCCTAACTGGCTAGTTCTTGTTAAAATAAAAAAAAAAAAACATTACAAATGTCTTTTGAATTTCTGCTTATTCCACGAATTAAGAAAACTCAGGACTTTATGATAACTTTCATTTTGGATGCCCAAACCGGTTAATACAGTTCATATTTTTGGTAAGAAAACATCGGCATACTATTGTAGTTTTGATCTTCTTCTTCTTAGTTTTGATCTTCTGTATGGATAAAAAAGATACATTTTAAATTCTACTCGAGGCACCCGCGGAAACAGAAGGGTAGATTCACTTGGCGCACAAACCGCCCACTTCGATTTACTAGACTGGTGTACTCCAAATGAATCCATCCGAGACAAACGGCTAAGTTTAGCAGTCTCTTTATATGTTTTGGAGGTATTTAGCCGAACGGCTAAAAACGCATGACACTTATATAGTGGGAAATGTTTGGCCGTTAAATAACGGCTAAGTTTAGCTATTTCCTTAAATATATCGGAAAAAACGGCTAAAAATGCATGATACCTATATAGTGGGAAAAAGTTAGCCGTTATTTAACGGCTAAAAATGCATGATACTTATATAGTGAGAAATAGCCGTTAAATAACGGCTAAAAATGCATGATACCTACATAGTGGGAAATATTTAGCCGTTAATTGCATGATACTTATATAATGGGAAATAGTTAGCCTTTAAATAACGGCTAAGTTTAGCTATTTCCTTATATGTATCGGAAATATTTAGCCGTTAATTAACGGCTAAAAATGCATGATACTTATATAGTGGGAAATAGTTAGCCGTTATTTAACGGCTAAGTTTAGCTGTATCCTTATATATATCGGAAATATTTAGCCGTTAATTAACGGCTAAAAATGCATGATACTTATATAGTGGGAAATAGTTAGCCGTTATTAAACGGCTAAGTTTAGCTGTATCCTTATATATACCGGAAATATTTAGCCGTTAATTAACGGCTAAAAATGCTTGATACTTATGTAGTGAGAAATAGTTAGCCGTTATTTAACGGCTAAAAATGCATGATACCTATATAGTGGGAAACAGTTAGCCGTTATTTAACGGCTAAGTTTAGCTGTATCCCTTTATATATTGGAAATATTTAGCCGTTAATTAACGGCTAAAAATGCATGATACTTATATAGTGGGAAGTAGTTAGCCGTTAAATAACGGCTAAGTTTAGCTGTATCCTTATATATATCGGAAATATTTAGCCGTTAATTAACGGCTAAAAATGCATGATACTTATATAGTGTGAAGTAGTTAGCCATTAAATAACGGCTAAGTTTAGCTGTATCCTTATATTTATAGGAAATATTTAGCCGTTAATTAACGGCTAAAAAGGTATGACACTTATATAGTGGGAAATAGTTAGCCGTTAAATAACGGCTAAGTTTAGCTGTATTCTTATATGTATGTCAAATATTTAGCCGTTAATTAATGGCTAAAAATGCATGATACTTATATAGTGAGAAATAGTTAGCCGTTAATTAACGGCTAAAAATGCATGATTCTTATATAATGGGAAATAGTTAGACGTTAAATAACGGCTAAGTTTAGCTGTCTTCATATATATATGGGAATTATTTAGCCGTTAATTAATGGCTAAATTTCTCGTTTGCATATATATATTAATGAAAATTTAGCCGTTAATTAATGGCTAAATTTTTCGTTTGTATAAATAGTTAATGAAATTTCTCTTATAAATAGTTAATGAAAATTTAGCCGTTAATTAATGGCTAAATTTTTGTTTAGTAAAGAGTAAAATTTAGCCGTTAATTAATGGCTAAATTTTTCTTTAATAATAATACAAAGTGACTTAACGGCTAAATTTTTCTTATAACTACAGTGTGAATTTATTGCAAATTTTGCCATTGTCTAAACACCGGTAGTGGGAAGCGCTTTACACAAGGGAAACCTGCTTAAAGACATCGAAGACTGTTGGCATGTACACAACAGATGTTCAGTCTTGAAAGATCTTCACTTCAATTAAAACTCTGTTGCCTTCGCATAGATCTCTAAGATCTTTAAAACTCCCTCCGCAGCTGATGTTTTGATTCTCGAATTACAGCGGTCTGTCGATTTTGCGTTTCCGGTCTCATTCACTTCCGTAACCGAGAGATGCGGTTCACAACGAACTAAGTCACGTGGTACAAGTATCCTCCCTTAATCTTTTTTTTACTCGCCACTTCGCGCTTCGGTCGCCCTTCGGGCGACGGTCTTCCGTCACCCTTCGGACGACCAGCTGTGCACCAACGAGAATATAGCTTGCGGTTATTGATTTTCAAAATGGCGAACAACAAAGTCGATCTGGATCAGGTAAAAAGCAAAGAAATCCTTTACAGTAGATTCATAAAGATCCCATTGGGCTAGTTAATCATGCTAAGCGACAAGTATAAACATTTTTCGAGGTGAGACTTTAAATAATTAATTTGTTTATTCACACGCAACTCCTCTGGACCCTGTGCGGTAGATTGAAATCATAATTCAACTTTTTCACTTGCTGTCGGTGACTCTGAGGAATTATGACGAACCCCTGGGGAGGACGACTCTGCATATGAAAGACAAGGGGATGCTCGTCGGAAATTTTGAATTAAACCCCTACAAGACCCGGCATAGTAAATCGAAAATCGAACTCAATCGAACTCAATCGAGCTCAATCCGCGGATTGAGTTCGATTGAGTTCGGCAATCGAACGAAATCGAACACCACACTTTCAGTTCCGAACAAATCGAACTCAATCGAACTCAATCCGTCTGATTGTGTTCGATTGAGTTCGGAAACCGAACTCAATCGAACACAATTAGATGGATTTCGTTCGATTGGCTCTGGTGAACCTATACAGAGCAAGCCCAAAGCAAGCCCGTCAAAGCAAGTTTTTCGTGCGTTTTTTTTACTATTTATTCAATAACACAAACCCCATTCATAAACTGTCCACGGCAGTTAAGAGAACAGAACAGAACAAAACAAAGCTATCATTATTCCCGCGGGCGTATTTCGAAATTGTCGTACCCTTTCCTTTTTTAGCTAACTTTAATACAATAGCGGCAAGACAACTCGACGGATTACTTTTATGCAAAAATACAAGCAAATTACTAACCGCGACACGGGCTACGGCATAAAGTATAGATGGATGATTATGAAAAATATCTTACTAACGATATACATGATTCTCTCAAATTCATCTTGGACAATTAACAGTGAACAAGAGAGTAAGAGGTGAACGAGCGTCAGTATATTGGACGTAATTGTCCGCGCTCGTTTGCATTTCGGAAGGCACGGCCTTTCTCGCCTATTCTCTTTAAAACCCCGAAAACTTCGCCGTCCTTGACGTCAAAGCCGCATTCCTTGTAGCCTTTGACTATACATTTGAAGCTTACGATCCACAACGCATCTGAAGCCATTTCTGCGGAATTTCTTCGTTTACGAAAAACACGTGCGCTACACTCAGGGCTGAAGTAACTCGAGCTTCTAAGATCTGGTAATGGATTTTCAACGTCTGTTTTACATAAATCACGAGTTCGAAAATCGAACGTTCGATTGGGTTCGATTGATTTTTTTTCTTTTCGGTGAGTTCGATTTCGTTCGATTGCCGAACTCAATCCAACTCAATCCACGGATTGAGTTCGATTGAGTTCGATTGAGTTCGATTGAAATTTAGTTCGATTGGGTTCGATTTACTATGCCGGGACAAGAGATCGATTCGGGCGTAGCCCAAGCTTTTTTGACCCCTGAGAGACTATGTTACTGAAAACTCAGACAATACACGTATTTTAATATTTTTTCACATACAACCCTAAACAAGACCTTCACGGCTAAATATTATACCGTTTTGCCCAGAACACCGTAAATGAGACCGAAATTTACACCCCTGCCTAAGCAAGACGACGAGCATCCCAGCCCCTTTTATATGCGGAGCGCCCCCCCGAGTGACGAACGCACGCGCTCTATTCGCCTCCTCACTTCTTATCTTATCTACAAACAAGCGAGACTCAACGCTACTTAGAGCGTTCTTGTTTTAATGATATTTCAACATATATCCTTATCAAGTTATATTTTTTATAACATTGTCTAATACACTTTTTACTTTTTTTTTTAAACATGTAGTGAATTATCAGTATCAGTGAGTAAAAGTTGTTTCAGTGATAAATCTTGAAAAAAAATTGCATAAAACCCACATGTTGCACGCTATTGAGGGTGAAATAGACAGATTTGCACTTACCTACACCGACGAGTTATCATTTGAGACCAGCTAAAAGTTCACGATAGCTCGCTCTCTATAAAGATCGTCAATGTATAGTGCCTTTCGAAATATACAGAATATACTAAAAGACAGAATTTACACAATATTTAAAAAAAAAACACGGAATATAAATTCTAAAACGCAGAATAAGAAAAAAATCGTTTAAAAAGGATATACATGTGTACAGTCGACTCTCATAATTCGAACCCTTGCTACTGATTCGAACCTCGTTCTAACTCGAAGTAATACTAAGTTTTTTTTTCTCTTCGGGGAGATCATTTCTGTATAATTTTACCCTCAATAACCCGAACCATGTTTTAAGCGCGTGACCAGTAAAAAAATAGACTTACTGTTAGTAATGATTCGATTTGGGGCCCAGGGCGCTTATTTAATATGGTGCCTCAAGGGAGGACGCATATTCGGGACAGGACGCTTTTTTCTTTTTTGAGAAACAACCGAAAGTTAAAAAAAACTTTAATATTTATTTACAGTAAACTTTCACCACGGACATTTTATCGACCCGACTAACTGCCCCTGGGTCTCCGATCCGAGGATGCGATGACACAAAACGCGCTAAAAAGATGTTTTTGTCTCGTAACATATGACCTCATTGGCTTACTTCCCATCAAATACCGGAGCCGTTTATGAGGAAACGTTTAATTTGATGTGAACATTAAAATAGCTCAAACAACGCAAAATGGTTGAAATTTTATGGTCGGAAAGTAGTCCAAGTCTACTGAAGAAACGGCAAACTTCGGCGATTATCGGGGAGATTTCAAACTCTAATCTGGAGACCGGGAAAAACGGTCCAAAATCTGGAGTCTCCCGGGAGAGTTAACAGCACTGAACTGGGAACTGAGGAGACCTCTTCGGTCTTTTTGCCGGTCAAAACATAATGAAGTTACGTGCGCTGCAGTCCAGGGCCCGGTTGTTCAAACGTTAGATAGCGCTATCCAGCGGATAAGTATTTGGGAAACCAATTGCACTATTCACTTGATAGAGATTTATCCAGCGGATAGCGCTATCCACCTTTTGAACAACTGGGGCCAGACGGGTAGTGTCACGTGGTCTAAATTGCACAATCAGAGGTGTGCGTAAGTGAAGTCTTCCAAGTACATGGTGCCATAATGGCTTTGTCTAAGCACTCCGCGGATATCGAGGTAAGTTGTAATCAGCCTTTGACAAACGTTAAATGAAAAAACATTGTTAATCTTCGGAATATCCACATGCAAATGGTCGCCAAGGGGTCTAAACCTTAGTGGAAATCAAAAGGTAGGTTAAGCAAGAGGGAAGTCATTCGACCTTGTAGTCTGTCGAGCGGTCGATTGTAGGTACGTTTGCAAAAACGTCTTCACTGTAGAGGTGGTTTATTCAAATGGCAGCGAAAGAAACTGATCAACAACTAAGTATTCGATGGAGGCTCGTTACAGCCTTCACGAAGGCCTCATCAACTTGTTCGCTTGGTCTTTTGCAGTAAAAGACCAATAAACAACCAAAAAAGCATCACGGAAAGCACTGTAAGCAACTTATGTTGTCTTAACTTCGGTAAAACGGAACGCAACTTCTGTTTATTGATGCATCATATAATTATATAACCCCTCATATCAGAATCGCCGCCGCACGTGTTGTTCATTAAACTTAAGCTGAAACCATACATGTAAACTTTATATATTTGACTCTATTAGACAGTGTAAATTGTGTTTCTTATAGCGCAAGAAAACTTAAGCTTAGGTGCTTTTGAGTTTTTCTGTGAAAAATTCACAAACCTCAGGTCCATGTATAAGTTTACACGTGCGAGATTTTTATTGTTTTTGTTAAAAGTGTTCTCATTGTTTAATAGTCATCATAATGACTCACTGATGTGTGTGTTATATGCAGTACTACGCATCATAGCCCGCGTTCGATATAATTATTAAATTAATGACTCGGAGGCGTTCTGGTCATTTTTCTATATTTGTTTTTTTTTTTGTGTGTGTTTAAGTCTCTTCTGGGAATTGCGAGACAATGGAGTTGTGAAAATTTTCGATTTTGACCCTAAAGGCTCAAAGTCATGTTAACATTTTAATCCATTGAACATGGGCTATTAAATCACAGTTTTGATACCTATTCACTGTAATTAAATAATTTTTTCAGATTTAGTAAGATACCTAGTTTATTAAAGAGGTATCACTATTTTTAGTTCAATTAACAGTTAACTAAAAGATTATAGTCATGGATATAATATTTATATTCATAGTATATGATATGCGGGTCATTGAATGGTCAAGACGGTATTGGCTAAAGTTCCTGAGGCAGAACGTGCAAAAACTGTTTGAGGAAATGTGCTTGGTCAATGGAGGATTTACTACATTGCCCGCTTTGTTTTTTGTCATTGCCTTAACTGAACGTTTTGAGTGTGAAATTTTTTTCTTGTGTGAGCAAAGCATGCAATCCTAAACATGAAAGGTCTACAAGACTTAATCTACTTTAACGGCATCTAATGGTGCCTTCAAATATTAAAGTTCCTGCATAGTTTAGGGAAGTGCTTACTTGTTCTTCCCTTCATATCTTTATAAGTACTTGCATGGTTACAAAGTAGTTGATCACTCCAAATTTTGTAATTCCTTCTCTGTGGTTTTTTTTGGTACGGAAATAAACTAATATCTCCTTAGTTTTGAACTCATGAATTTAACTGTCAGCTACATACAGGTGAAAGCAAACAAAGATAATTCTTTCCCATGTTGTCTACATGTCTGTCTGTATGCAAATGAGGATAACAATATTATATTCTTTTTTCTCATGTCTTCTACGTGTCTGTATGTAGCCTTTCTGCTTGAAAGAAGAATTGTTATATTAGCTGTTCATGGTCAATTTCCTCTAATTACAATGCATTCTTTAGTAAATGGTTGGAACCCAAGAGTATCAGTGTAGTTCAGTACCCAGTGTAGTTCATATAGTTTGATTGTCCTGGTGAGGGTTGTTTTGAAAAAAAGCTCTTGTCTACTACGTGCACTCAATTAAATATTAACAATATGCTTACCAAGTGCTTGCTGCCCATGGAGAAAATTTGATCACTAGCTTTTCATGCATGCAGAACAAAAAGCAATGCATTTGATACCCATTCAAGAGTGATCAGCATCAATTAATTTTGTCCTAGAAAAGTCAATGGCAATGTATACAAGAGAATTAATAAAAGTGGTCACTGATTCTTTAAGGAAAAGTGTAGAGATCAGTCTTTGGAAGTGCCTGCTCCCTAGTGAGCACCCTGTGACTAATATGTGATTTTTATATACTTCCGCTTAAAGTTCCATTTTTGTTGTAGCTGCCCCTCTTAGTTGCGGTAAGTTTTGTGCAATTTCTTTACCAAAGAGATTTGTAGTAAGGAATGTCCCCAACAGGTTTCCATAGCCTATAGCAAGTTTCAACTTTACAGCTGATTTATAGATTATAAAAGTTTTCAGTATTCAAAGCAATACAAAATGGCTCATCCAGCTTTAGTCTTAAAGTCAAATCTCCCTGGCACTTAGATATCAACTACATCATTTTAACCATATGCTGTAGGTCTGAATCAGGTGATGGTGTCAATATTATTTTATTAGTACCTCGAGGGTTGCTAGTGATAGGTGTATCGTGAATTCCACTCATGGCTGGTGGGTTTCGATCATTAGCGGAGGGCGAAACTGTTCCCTTGAAGCAGTCCATTGTGGTTCCAGTCGTTTTATTGTTTTGTTTTATTATCATTTTGCCAAAAAACACAAAATATACATATTAAATTTAAAAAAAAAGATGAGTCAAGGGAGCCCAAGGAAGCCAATAAGGCTTGTGTATAGGAACACCTTTTAAAATTATGTCATCTAATTAATAATAAGAATTATTATTATTACAATACTGACATCGGCAATTTAACTCTAAGTACACAAAATTTGTTTGGAACATAGAAAATAGTCATTAAATAGGATAAAAAGAGAAAAGGCTGAATGTGTAAATGCAAAAACGAGAAAGAAATTAAAGGTGAGAAAAAATAATGCAAGAATAAATGAGAAAAAAAAAAGCGGAAGAAGCAAAGAACTACACACAAGCATTATGAGAGCTAAAGTGTGCTTATACCAAGAAAAAATGACTTAAGTTTAGAATTAAACAAAGCATTACTAGAGGCATTCTGAATTTCAGGGCGAAGGGAATTGAATATTTTGGGCCCTTGAAAACGAAGTGAAAATTTCCTTACATTTGTCCTTCAGTAGGGCAAACGGAAGAAATTCTTACTTCTAGTGTTATATGAATGTACGTGTACATCACAGTTAAGCAAAAACATGTCATTGAAACTGTTATGAAGAAGGCTGTTTTTATAACGGTACATAACCTTATGTGTTTGGAGTTTGATAATATCTTCAAATTTTAGAATTCGTAAGCTTATAAATATAGGATTGGCATGAGCATCAAAAGAATTCCTGGAAACTATTCTAATAACCCGTTTCTAAAGATTAATCAAATGTTTAAGATTTGACTGATAAGTTGAGCCCCTACCCCTTGCATAGTAATGTAAATAAGAATAAACTGAACTATAATAGAGAGCACATAAGGAGGTCTTATTAAGGCAGAAACTTGATTTGTAAATAATGCCCACTGATTTTGAGACGTTCATTGCTAGGTGTGTTTTCTGACCATGTAGGCATCGATCCATGCTGTCCGTGTTGATGTTTCTAAGGTGTTCTGTGAATTTCAATAGCCTCTTTAACCATATGAGAGCACCAGTGAGGGTGTCAGTCAATGAACCTAACCTTGACTATGTAGCTCCCGAAGCAGATAATGTCCGGTGCTATTGGCGTGTTCAGAGATGGCCGAGGTTTGAGTTTGTGAAAGCCATATAACCCTGTTATACTCCTTGATCCATTTATGGTCTACATGTACATAACGTACAGTGTGTGTTACAGGTTAAATCTGAGTTTAGGTTAATTTGTTTTAACCTTACCATTGATATTCAATTCTGGTTGTCTTTTAGGACCAGGAGACAAAAAAGAAACTGAGAATCAACCTTGGTTAAAAAATT
Organism: Porites lobata; assembly: GCA_942486035.1. Classification (NCBI taxonomy): domain Eukaryota; kingdom Metazoa; phylum Cnidaria; class Anthozoa; order Scleractinia; family Poritidae; genus Porites; species Porites lobata. Next base: position 1,266,379 of record CALNXK010000134.1, read on the forward strand.
TTAAACTGAAGTCAAATTTGACCTGTAACATACATGTGCATGCTTCTTCTCGTTTTGCCAATGTATCCATTTTACTTTATAACTGTTCAGTTTTGTTTTTGGCATTTGATGGCCCTGCAGGTGTATAACCAAGTTGATATCTCATGTATTGATAATGACTTAATTGTTTAGCATACAATCATACCAGTTTATTATCAACCAAATAACATTTTTCCTTTTTTTATTTTAGAACCTTCTTACTCTAAACCCTAAAACAAAACCACATGCTAGCTTGGTTTCCACATCAACCACCAAGTCCAATAGAAAACACTGGAAGAGGAACCACGAGAAAGGCTGTTCTGTAAGTTTGTTTAAATATTGAGCAACTTAATGGTTTGATAATTTTTGTTTTACTTTCTTCCTTTGGAAAAAAATTGATTTTCACAAGCATTCCATTATCAACAGCAGAAACAAGAAACAAGGTGCAATTTCATAAAAAGGGATGAAGGCTACCCTATTCTGGATTGAAAAGAAAGTAAATTCTTAAAAGGGTTAAATTAATAACTTGCAATAAATATTATAATACATCAAAATGGAAGGTATTGATGTCAACTGAGTATTTTTTTCTCCTTTTTCACAAGTGTGGTTTTTTTTCTATAATCATTCATTTTTAACAACTAATGAGACAGACTTTGGCAGTCAAATTTTAATTAAGTACAATCAAGTTCTTCTATACAAACACTGTATGCTAGACAGAGTCAAATTTTGACATTACAGACCTAGCATCTTTATAAACATGTCAAAATACATGTATGTAATTAATGCTTTGAACAACTATATGCTGGTGTACTAGATAGAAGTGCTGGCAGTAATCATGCTCCAACTGTCTATTTAACTCTCAGCAATGCTGAAGCCTGCAGCAGTTGACATGTATATTGATTGTGTTATAGAGTTGTGAAAGTCTTACCAATAACTTTGATGATGTAAAGCACACAACACTGAGTGAAAGAGCAGCTCTGCGAGAGGCTGCAAGGTAAATAGGGCAAATATATTTGGTAAATATTTTTTCACACAACCATACATTACTCTGATTTGTAGTTTTATGCATTTATCATAAAGTTTTGATATGAACCCCCTCTGAAACCTCTACCCTATAAAGTACATATTATGGCTTTTTATTGACACATACAAATACATACATGTAATATTTAAGTCAATGATTAAAATTTAAAATCTAAAACATGTTAGCCAAATGATTTTTGTTACTCCATTTTTTTTTCTGTGTCACTGGCCAGCATTTTGTTTTGGAAGTTACAGTTCAACTATAGATAATATACAGAACTGTTAGTAAGTCTAAGGTTTAAACTAAACAACTTAACATGAATAAATTCATAGCCTGAAAAAACAGTCAACATTTCATGACACCACCACTGGTTTAATTTCTGGGTGATGGAAATGACATATGAGGAACAACTGCAAAAAATCTATACTGATGACGTATCACTACCCATATCTGGGTAATATTAACCAATGATGGTCCAATGGGATTACGTTATTAATAATTAAACAGTATCGTTGAGAATTTGAGAAAACTCCCAAAGCATGCTTTTAAGAAACAAATACACAATCTGTCATTACAACTACTCGGTCTTCAAAGACTGGAGAGTTATTCTGATATAGACAACCTTATTAATGAATTTAAAAAAAGGATCATTTTATCTAGTTTATTGTAACTTTTATTTATATATCTATTTACATATAATATTCACTTGTATTATTATTCTAGTTGCCTGTTTTCCTTGATGTTGTAAATCTCTTTTATTTTCCTTGTAAAGTGTCTTAAAATGTATCAGGTCACATAAAGTAGTGTCCCCACACTGCCTACCTCAAATAGCTTTTTCATAATGTAGGTAGTGCACATATGTTGTATGTATTTAATTTCATTGCTGTTAATACAGTTGTTGTTGTTGTTATTGTATAAATTGATTTTTTCCCAAGTGTTACTTAGTCTATAAAAAATTATTTTTGTAACCAACATCGCAGATGTCTTAAATGTGCTGATGCACCCTGTCAGAAGAGCTGTCCCACACAGCTGGACATCAAGGCATTTATAACCAGTATTGCTAACAAGGTATGTAGAGTTGGAATTTGCTAAAAATTCATAATGAAAAATCACGTCAGAAATAGTTACATTTACCAACCAATATATATATTGAAGGTTATTATCAGGAAATCTATTCCTATAAGAATTCCCTTTTTTCACTTGTGTAATTGATTAGTCAAAGTTTCATCATAAACCTCATAGTTTTATGACTGTGAACCACTTTAAATGAAGTTAGTGTGGCTGATGTAACACGTTAAGTAGAAAATGACAAAAAGACAAAAAAAAATCAGAAAAGGGTGATCAATGAATAAATTATACACTGTAGTTACATTGATTTGCCATTATGAAGATTTATCCGTTTTATTCCCTGCTGTACAGAACTATTATGGTGCTGCCAAGGCGATCTTCAGTGACAATCCTGTTGGCTTGACCTGTGGTATGGTATGTCCTACAAGTGACTTGTGTGTTGGAGGTTGTAATTTGTATGCCTCAGAAGAAGGACCCATTAATATTGGTGGTTTACAGCAGTTTGCAACAGAGGTACATATGTACAATGTAACCTTCACAATACAATAAAAATAAGTAGAAGGTACAGTAATTATTAATTTCCAAACCCCCACCACAGAGGGAACTGGAAATCTTAGAGGGGGAAGACCAAAATTAATGAAATTCCCTCTCTGACAGTATGATCCATATTTTGTGGAAATCAAATCAAGCAATTAACATTTTACATAAAACTAAATGGTTTGATTAAAATCAGTGCACCATAATTATTATGGAGTGCAGATGGTCCAGTTGACAGATGGTGACAACTGCTGTCATCCTGAAACTGTCTGGAACAGGCAAATAGGAATTAAGGGAACTTGAGCTGGTGCACCATAATACATGTATCAAGTGAATAGCAAGTCTTGTGTTACATTGTACGTCACAAAGAACACAACGATGATCACTAGCCCTTACACAATAACATACATGGCTGTAATAAACTTCACACAATAGAATGATGCAATATATTGGCTTAGTACATCGAACAGCACCTGGAACTTGGTTTAGGTTCCAGCAAGCATTTTTTTAAGCTGTGAAAATGTTGAATGAATAATAAAATTATGCCATTAGACTCAGCTTTCGTATGACATGGAGAAATATGCAGATTGAGGAGGAGGTTCGGCCGTGGCAGATAACAAACTCCTCTACATCGTCATGTTTTTCTACAATTCTTCATTTCATATTTCATTTCATGAGGGGCTATCACGGTTTACAAAGTTGCCAAATTTAGTGTATTTTATGCCAAAAATTTGTCTGACTAATTCCTGCAGGGAGCCATTTTTGCTCTGGCTTTGAGCCCAGAAATGTTCAGCAGAATTTTACTTCTCTCTCTGTTTGAATGAATTTTGCCCATTGCTAGTTCATTTTCTTTGATTCTGCTTAATTATGTTCTGTAGTCCCGTTTTTTAATGCAAACTTCTTTGGTCAGTGGTTGAATCCTAGTGGTGTCATGGTAACTGCATCATTTAACTCATTTACCTCTGAACTGCCCATAACTGCCCGTGCGGATCCAGGTCCCTTCCACCGCTTGTGACATCATCAGTTTTAATGGCCAAGGACTCTGCTAACTTGTGTACATTCAAAAGATTTTTTAAACCATACTAGAATGAGCACAATTCAGTCAAGGAGACCAGGGAACAAGGCAGAAAACCATCATATAACATTGACCTGAAAATTTCCATGAAAACCTTGGTTCACTACCCTCCTACCTGTCCTTTCATCTAATCCTAAAATAAAAATGTAAAAGCTTTCACAAAAACTTTGCCCACCAAAATAAAGCCTTCTAAATGCCCAGCAAGAGGAAAAAAGGCAAGAAAAGCAAAATAAGAGGGAAAGGAAGAAAGCGAAAAGAAAAAGTCAAGACTGCTTTGTCACTTTTAAACTCAAAAACTATCCCAAAATTTTTCTTTCTGTGCATGCCCGAACATTTCACTAGCTGATATTTTGCATGTGGATCAGAAGGCCTCAAAATGTACAACCTGCAAGTACAGCTTTGTGGTAAGTTTTAGCTCTTTAAAGCCAGGCATTGACTAGAAAACTGCTCAACTAGCTTCAAAATGCGATTTTCAGCAAAATTTCCAGGCGCAAATGGGTTAATGTGTAGTACCATGAGGTTTATGATTATTTAGTGATTCCACATATTGAAAAACTACTGACCAAGTTATACCTTTGTATACAAAGTGTGATAAAACTTATTTCAGAGGCTTTTAGAGGAGAAATAAGTAAACAATGCATGGTTTCATTGTGTTATATTTCAGATTTTCAAGAGTATGAGGATTGGTCAAATCCGTGACCCCTCGTCACCCCCTGCAGATCAACTTCCAGAAAGCTACCACACAAAGGTCAGTGATATTGTTACCTTTGTGTCCTGTGTCCCTGACTCATAATAATCTTCAAAGATGGAAAATAATTCATGGCATGTGTCCTGTAGGACACAAAGAACGATCGATCAATTTGAAGATTTTTTGGTAGAATATCCTGTTCGTGTGATTTCTGTGGCTGTTGTTGAAAAATACATGCTTATTTTAGTCTGTTTTGTGCTTTAAATACGTGTATATCGAAGGACTATATTTTAATTTCAGTAAACTGTAGTAAAGAGCTTTGCATCTGTCTCCAGATTAAATTTTCTGCTTATGTAAAGGCCCAAGCATGACTCCTTGTTTTTTTGAACTGGGACTCATTGGTTATGGACTGGAACTCATGATTTTGTACAAGATGAGTCCCAGGCCTCACAATACATGTAACTATTTTTAACAAAATCACTCGAAGGTGCAAAGGTGCATAACCTGAGATCAGGTGTTATTATTATTATTATTTTGTGCTTCTTTGCTTCTTTGGATTGAGAACGCCTGATACTTTTATTTAGCAAGCTGTCAACTGCCCCCTAATTTACATAATGTGACGTCTGCTTGACCTGTCATGTTATTAGCCAATCAGTGTACGGGAATCAAATTTTCACATGAATGATGTTTCTTTTGAAATTAATTTTAAAGAAAATAAAATTTTTAAGTACATCCATGTTCAGATGGCGCTTCCTAAAAAAATTTCCGAATGTTTATTTTTTTTGGATGAAATACTGTTTATTAACAGCTACAAATAATAAAGAATTTACTGGTAAAAGTTTGTAGACTTTGTTCTGTGCCGAAAGCAGTGAAAAAAAATTTTGGGCTGGTGCACTGTACTTCACGAACTAAAAAGCGTTGCGAAAGCGAAGATCGCTCAGAATAATTCGCAGGTTTCTGATGGAGGAATTACAGTCCAAACCAGGTCAAGATGCCCTTCATGAATTGATTATTTGAAAAGTGAATCCATTTGTCGCTTCTGTAACTATCATTTTAGGAACAGTTTTATTATTAGATCCTGCATTGATAATATATATACGTAGATTTTTAGTCCCTTAATCATAACCATAACAAAATTGTCAAATCTGATTGGCTATCAACTGCCCTGATTTCAGCCTTAATTGGACAGTTTAATAGGACAGTATGCATCATGCCTAAGTAATATTGGACAGTACGTGCCATCACGCACGCGCTTAAATGGCTTTTTTCTCACTGCTAGCAAAACAAAATTTCGAATTTCTTGTGTTTTGATTTAAAAAATAGCTTATTATATCACAAATTTTGTTAAAGTTATGATTAATTGGTAACAGAACTTCGTGTCGTCCAATTCGGTCTGTAATCATACTCGTGATTAAACAAATTGGACTCCCGCTACGCGGTCGTCCAATTTTGTTAATCACTCGTATGATTACAGACCGAATTGGACTCCACTCAGTCCTGTTACCATTACTTATCATATTTTTTATACTTTTATATTTACTGTACTTAGTTTTGTATACACATTTTATCAGTTCAATCATTTGTAAATATGTAATTCAGCTTTCGGGCTGCAATGTATTGGTTATTAAACTATCTATCTATCTATCAACTTGTACCCGGTAACAAATTGCATTCAAATGATTGGTGAATTTTTGACGGCACCTTTTAAGTATACAGTGAGATGGAAATATTTCAATGTATCAAATTTCTATTTAGAACATTCTTCAAATTCAAGAAAACTGAGCTGGCAGAAATTTCATAATGAACTTGCATGTGTATTCACTGCTCCTTGCGCAAGCAAAAATGCAGACAATAACAACTAATCAATGGTGACATTTTGGCTAATTGGAACAGCACAAATCATCTGTATTGTTTCCTATCCCAGAAAGAAGTCCAAATTCTGGCTTTTTGAAGTTCAAGTGCTGTGACTGATGCTGATTACCTTGGTCATTCATCTTCCTTATACTTTTATCAGGTGGCACTCATTGGCTGTGGTCCAGCATCCATCAGTTGTGCAACATTTTTAGCTCGTCTTGGTTACACCAACCTAACAATTTTTGAGAAGGAAAATTTCATTGGTGGCTTGAGGTAATTGATTAATTGATTGATTAATTAAGCTCAAAATACTTTTATCTGAAGTATCTGCAGTTATCTTTACTAAGTATTGAAATGTGCAATTTGCCATACAGTCATTTCAACCTATTGTAGCTTTCATTTTGTTAATCTTGGCAGTAAGAGTTTATTTTAAGATCTGTAAGAAGTTAAAAAAATTAAGACCTTATGATAAGGGTGCATTATTGCTGTTATGATTTCATGTGTCAAGTAACAAGTAATCATCTGTGTTGTTCAATCTGTCAATAGCTCTTCTGAGATTCCACAGTATAGGCTTCCATACGATGCAGTCAATTTTGAAGTGGAGCTAATGAAGGATCTTGGGGTGAAGGTACAGTGTGATATGCATGACAGATACTAATACACTTGTTTAACTGTTCAAATTTTTTTTTCATGTTCTCTGTTATCTTGACATCGATGTTTGGAACAGAAATTGGAAATAATATACACTCACTGGAGGTCATCATAAGAAAAACACAAAGGATGCAAAATGTATCTGATTTATTTCAAACAATTTTGTTTAGATTGAGCTTGGTAAGCCTCTGGGCAAGAATGGCCTGTCAATTAAATCTCTGAGAGAGAAAGGATACGAGAGCATATTTGTTGGTATTGGTGAGTAAACCTCTAGCATAGCTTTTAGGACTGAGTGAAATTTCTTTAAGCTCAGGATCCTTGGGCATGAGCTCCCTTCAGATCCTTGTCATTATGAGGTGTCCATTTTGCGTGATCAGGAGTAAAAACCTACAAGGAGACCTGTGAAGCTCTGTCAAGACTGGCCAAACTCTCTTGTCGGCTTGAGAGAGCTACAGTGTATATAAATATTACAGGTCAAATTTGATTTCAGGTCAATTTTGATTTGACCTAGGTTGATTCTCAATTTCCTGTCTCCGAGCCCTAGAAGACAAAGGAAATTGAGAATCAATCGAGATTGAAAATAATTTTTTTACAATTGTTGTAACCTGAAATCAAATTATACTAGCTAGGTACCAGGGGTTTCATTAAGAATTCTATTAGCAGGAGAAAGGTGTAACATTACAAGAGAATATTTTGAAAGAGGCTTCACATCTGAATAAAAATAGTTATAGCAGGGTTGTCAGAAAGTAGACGGCTGAGTTGTCAAAGTAAGTGGCCAGTCCAGGGGTATTTTATTTAAAAAGAGCAATTGTAAAGAAATGCCAAGCAGAGTAGCTGGCTGATACTAACCAAGTAGGTGGTACTTTTGACAACCTTGCTTAGGCTACCAAACATTAGCCAGAGAATTCTGCGTAGTAAATGGTGAATTCTCTGATCTCCAATGCTTAATGAACACCCTGAGGTACCTGGACATATATTTGGTTAATGCCTATACAAATGATGATTTGAGCTAAAAAAAACCTGATGATTCGGGACATTAAATTGTGATCATAAACAAGTCTATTGGAAGGGGACAGATGGCAAATTTTTAATGCTGGAAATATCTGTACATCAGCTGTATTTTGTAACTTGTCGTCACAAGGATACCAGTTGTGGAACATATTTAGAGGAGTCACCCACAATGGAAGCACTAGTGTAACTCACAAGCTAAGGCAAATTAGTTAGGAAAACATTGGAAAGTCAATACAAACCGACAAATGATGAACCAGCTGCATAGTTCAATGAAATGAGTAAACATGATAAATTAAATGTGCTTGTAATTAATTGTGCACGCAAAGAAACAACCCACTTTGACTGATAGGATAAGTGAATAACAATTAAGGATACTGCAGTGTTATAACTATGTTTGTGCAATGCCTTATGATTAACACAGATTCTTTCTGTCCGTTAGGTCTTCCTCAACCCAAACTGTCACCTATTTTTGATGGGCTGAATATTCATAGTGGGTTCTACACTTCCAAAGACTTCCTACCAATAGTATCCACAGCTAGTAAGGCAGGTAAGTTACGTACATGTACCTCTAGTTGTGCTTGCATTCTTTTGCTGTAGATGATGCAAGCTTAGACACAAGCTCGACAAGCAGTGCTCAATCATGTTTGCATTACAGTGGTTTGCACATTAGGTTTCCTGTGCTCATTAAGTTTTCTGTGCTCATTAAGCTTACATCATTTGTTTAGACAGGCCTTAAAAATGATCATTAAACACTACAAGCTGGTTTGCAACCTTCCCTTAAAGTTCATGACCCCTCAAGTTTGTTTAAGAATAAAACAAGAAAGGATAACTTGTAATAAACGATGCCTCCGATTGTTTTCCATTTTAGATTACTCTTATTTTTCTACTGATTTTTAAAAAATGTAGAATTATATCATAGGCCGTGCCATTTTGGGCCTAGGGCAAAGGATGTATTTTGAGGCATTGTTCTCCTTAGAGTATGTTCATCGCTCTTATTCCATGTTGTTCAATTTTTCAAATGTTGATGAATTTATTTGGAATTAAATTCTAAATGACTGTATCTACAGTCTCAGGCAAAAATAGTTGGGACACTTGTACAAAACCCGTTTTTTTTCGTTCTTGTGCTCCTCTTGTCCCTCTAAAAGTGGTTTATCGCAGTTCAGTCACCAAACCTTGTGCACCAACATTGAGGGGACAAGGAGACACAAAAGTGTCCCGACAATTATGACTGAGACTGTAGTTTAAAAAAAAAATAGAATATAGTTGTCTTGTGTTAATATTCTCCACAAAAGGGAAATTAGGAAGTTTCATGTTGTGGTCGTACAACAACAACTAAGAAATGTACAAAAGTTAATGTTTTGCTAATCCAAACCTCTTGCTTTCTTACTTTTAATTTTGCTGTTCTTGTTGCGGTCATCGTCGTCATTGCTTTAGCTTCCTACTTTATAGTTGAACCACCATCTTCCTGTCTAAATAAGATGTCTGACTTGTGTTGATTGTGACGACTCAGAATGGACTTTTATTCCTGGGTTTGTACCAGTTATCCAGCAAAACATCCAAGAAGAGGTCAAAATTATGACCCAACTATGCAAGCGAGCAGAGAGGCTCATGTTGAAGATGTTGTAATTTGTTACGTAGACGAGCCCTTGTGTATCCAAAAATACACTTGGAAGAGAATGGCAGAAGCTACAACCAAGTGGGCGGAGCTAAGAACAATGCCTTAAAATACAGTACCAGACAGAAGTAACCTAATCATTAAAAGTTACTGATTTATTAATAGTTTTGAGTTCGATGACCAAGGAGCTGATAATTTTACTAATCAGAGGAGGTTGTTAGAAACTGTTGATTTGTTATTTTCTAGGTATGTGCTCATGCAAGTCAAAGTTACCAGAATTGTTTGGAAATGTCATTGTTCTTGGATGTGGAGACACTGCTTTTGATTGCTGCACCTCAGCACTTCGTTGTGGAGCTCGGAAAGTGTTTGTTATATTTAGGAAGGGATTCACCAACATAAGAGCTGTCCCAGAAGAGGTTAGTTTCCTTCCAGTGATTGCCATTATTTTGATAAAAACCCTCATCCCATATATAGGTAGGAAAAGGGCTTTATTTGATCAAAACAGTACATTAAAGGGGATTTAATATCCTCCTAAATCTTCATCATACTGTGTATCAGGTTATTTTCTTATTATTGGCACAGCTGTAGATCATGATTGTGAAACTCAAAAGCTGTAAACTGGAATTTATTGTGTTACAAGGAATTTATAGTCAGTCTGGTGTGAGAAAACGAATTAAAACCTCAAGTGCTGATTTGTTTGTGGTATTATGGGTTGCCCAGCACTTGTCCTGATCTTTGTTGTGATTGATCACAACATAAGAAACATGCACTCCTGAAATATTTCAGGAGTTTACAGGTTTTGAGTTTGACTTCATTATTTTTACACTTTTAGATGCAACTGGCAGTTGAAGAGAAGTGTGAGTTCTTGCCATTTCTTTCACCGAAAAAGGTAATCATTAATTCTCATTTTTAAAAAATTAGTTTGGTGTTAATACCTGTATTAAGCTATAATTCCATTACAGTTTTGTCCATATGTATTTTTGGTGGTCAAGAGTGTTGTTGTGATTGGCTTAGACTTGCTGTCAGGTTTTTAGTGCAATGGTCTTCAATAACAGAAAATTTCTGTTATTGAAGACCATTTAATGTTAGGCATTTATTTAAGATTAGTATGTGGGTATTGCTTTAATTAATGTCTTAAGTACTGAGGTTTTGTCTTTTTCAATATTAATTCACAAAGCAAGCTACCTGCAGAACAGGTGAGCCAGGTCAGCACAAAACCAAATCCTTGCAAACAGAGGTCAATAAATTCTGCTGACAGAAATCAGTGTAAGTGCAGACTCCTGCATGCAGTCAGCTTTTGTGTAATTTCAGTGTGTTTTGTCTTGTTAGGTCCATGTTAAGGATGGAAAAATTTGTTCAATGGAATTCTATAAGACCGAGCAGGTTTGTATTTTGTCAGCTATAATAACTGATGTCTACTGAGATTTAAATATGAAACTTTCAGAATTAAAGAACCAACAAAAGAACCAAGTATATATCACTCCTCCAGAACTGCATAGTTTTGGTGAAAGATTATTTATTCATTACAGTATTTATTCTGCCTGTGTAAAGAAACTTACTGCCTTCATTAATCAAGAAATTGTTCAATATGGCACATTTCATGTTTCTTTTAGCTGGAGGATGGAACTTGGATTGAGGATGAAGAACAGACACTGAAGATAAAAGCAAACTTTGTAATTTCAGCTTTTGGCTCCACCCTCAGTGACAGTGATGGTAAGTCCCCAAAGTTATCCACGGATCTCATTGTAAAAGAATTTAAGCTAAGATAAGTGCTCAGTACAGTGTACTGTGCAGCATTGCATGATCACAATCCTATTGATATACTTCAGGACCCTCAATTCCACTAACTGCTATGGATCCAGGAGCAGCCATTTACCTGTTACCACAATCTGTGACATTTATTTTGTGCTGTATTGACTAATAGTACTTTTAAAAATAGAAATGTGTTAAGAGGCGAGTATATCTGACTTAAGAATTATTTTTCTCAAAGTGGTATGATTATTCATGTAAAGACCATTTTTTGATTCAGAGAGGTTCATGAAAAGATCGAACCACATCTTCCAGGTTGATTCTATGCAAGTTTGGTCTATTAATTTTGGTCTACTATAATGTCCTTCAAGTGTTTTGTTTTTACTTAAGGAAGTGACATAATAGGGTTTCTTGCTTTCTAGTTATCAAAGCCTTAGCACCACTGAAGTTCAACAAGTGGGGCTTGCCTGAAGTGGACCTAGATACCATGAGAAGTAGTGAGCCAGGAGTGTTTTGTGGAGGAGATGTTGCTGGAGTAGCCAACACTACTGTGGAGAGTACTAATGATGGCAAACAGGCTGCTTGGCATATGCATAAATATTTACAGGTTTGGGTCATGTTCTTAAGTTACCTCAATGCATACACTCCCATTTGTAGTTTAGCTAGGCTTTCCTATTTCCTATTGCTAATTGTCACTCATTTAGTACAGTGGAACCCTGATAAAATACAGTGCCAAAAGGGACTAGGAAATAATGTCTTTCAAACAGTGGGAGCATTGAGTTTATTGAGGTTCCATCCCGTATACAGGTCTGTCACTAAGATTTTAAGTTCCCGGGTAAATACAACAAGTAGGTGGGGAATCAAACAGCTAGGGATTAAATTATATTGGTTCTATTTTTCTTCTATTTTCCTATGAAAGTAGCCGGGGGTCTTGTGCATAGCAGCCCTTTGTCATATATGTACGTTTTACACTGTAACTGTCATCAATAACCCAGATTGGTAAGTTATTGGCTCAGCAAGAGTGGTAACCCTGGTTTTAAATTTCTGGCTAATCAACAGTTTGAACCTTCGACTATGAAATTCATTCTAACTCCTTTCAAATTGGTGATCGGAGATCGGAGCATTTGGCAACACAAGGAAACTGCTCTTCTGTTTTGTTTCCTATTGTAGTCACTATATGGTCTGCCTGTACCCAAAGAACCAAGTCTTCCCAAGTTTTACACTGAAATAGATAATGTGGACTTAAGTGTGGAAATCTGTGGATTAAAATTTGAAAATCCGTTTGGTTTAGCAAGTGCCCCTCCCACCACCAGTGCAGCTATGATCAGACGAGGGTTTGAAGCTGGTTGGGGATTTGCTGTAACCAAGACATTTGCTCTGGACAAGGTACTTGACTCAGCCAAATGACTTTGGTTCACTTGGAGTCATTCACTTTTTAATAACTTTTGTCATTGGTTGAAATAGAAAAAAATTTGAACTGTTCCTTGAGGTTCAGAAAGCATGTATTCAAATTGTTGTTGTGGACTTGTATTCTTAATTCCTTTGTCCCACCGTTTATAAAATCTGGCTAACTTTCATCTTGTCTTTATTTCTCTCCTGTATCTATGCTCGTTAGTTTGCCCTTGCATATCTAAATTAGGACAAAAATCAGTGAATCTCATAGTACATAGAAATGTTTTGCATTTGAGAAAACATTGGTGATGTATTGCAGATCAGAATTGTGTTTTTGTCATTATTATTGTTTTAAAATTTTACTGTTTGCTAAAAGGTAGAAATCCAGTTTTTTAAAATGTCTAGCTATCTTTTGTTATAATGTTCAGGATATTGTAACCAATGTATCTCCTCGTATTGTACGTGGGACCACATCAGGTCACTTGTTTGGTCCTGGCCAAGGTGCTTTCCTGAATATTGAGCTGATCAGCGAGAAGACTGCAGCATACTGGTGCCGATCTGTTACTGAACTAAAGAAGGATTTTCCAGACAAGGTATATAGCTTTCCTTTGGAAATTGCATACATTATTTTAATACTCTGTTAAATGATGTGTATGGGAAGTTAAATAAGCAGTTAAGCAAAAAGGAAACTTGAAAAATTTCTTTATTGAGCTGAGTTTGAAACCAGGCCTTCTGTGATACCGGTGCAATGCTCTTAACCTTTGAGCTGTCAAGCCAACTAGGAACTGGTCACTTTGTGAGTTTGTATAGTAATGTGGATGATGATATGAAATTTAATGTAATGTTACTCTTACATTATCTATTCAATTTTATAGTTATCTTAAGGTAAGGTAAAGGCGCACACAAGCCAAATTCCCAAACGGCAGGAGCTTATCCCGGTTTCCTCAGCATGAAGCATGCCCAGGATTATTGCTACTGACAACCACTCGGCCACACACGCCTCCCCATAGTGATAAGCATTGCTATATTATAATTGTTATTTTTGATGCAAGCGATTCATACGCATTAAAATGAAAATCGACCAGCTCTGAAATCTTAATGGGGCTCGGGACACATGCAGTAGTGCTTTTAGTTAGTGAATTATGTACTAGCAACTACAAACAATAATAATAATTATATAGAGGATATTACACGGCGGCGTGAAGATATGAATTTTATTTTTCGAGTGGCAAAACAATATTTTACGAACGAGCGGAGCGAGTGAGTGAAATATTGTTTTTGCATCGAGAAAATAAAATTCATATCTTCAACCCGCCGTGTAATGTGCTGTTTATCATGTAGACAAAAAGACATTGATAAAATAATAGAGGGAAATTACCGAAATTACGTCATGGATTAACTCACATGTGATATTATGGAAAATAAACCACTCAGGTCCCGGATGTACTTTTTATGAATTTTATCAGTAGTATATTTCCCTTTAAAATAATAACTTTTTTTATATAGCGCTCATTATCCTGAGCTCATAGTTCTTTACAATGTAAACAACAAATAACGACAATAACGAGAACAACAACCTTAAACAGGCATGCACATCAAGTGTACAGTGGTAGGTGATCTGACTAAAGAGCGTATGGTATATTTGAATAAAAAGAAGACACTTAAGTTTTTTATGGATTTGGAGTTTGATACTTAAGATACTCATTGAGCTTAGGACTCTAACTCTCGTTGTTTAGTATCTGACTCAAAACGCAATAGTACTATTAATTACTGCACAGTAGTTTACATTTTATTTGAGTGATTGCATGTGTTGCACTTCTGTTTCCAGATATTGATTGCTAGTATCATGTGTGGTTATTCTAAGGAAGACTGGACAGAACTGGCTAAAATGGCAGAGGTTTGTATTGGGAGGAATTGTGACTAAGCAAAAAAATAATTTGAAACATATAATTACAGTTAATATAGCAAGGTTAAGAATTCCATCTGGCAAGAAGCAAGATAGATAGATAGATACTTTATTATAAACACCATTGCAGCCATAGGCTGAATTACGGGATATTTACAAATACTGATGATAACAAAGAGAAAATAAGAAAATTATCTACATCTTATAGACATGGCTAAAAATAAAACTTTTCTTCAAACACTTGGTTTTACATAGGGGGAGAGTGAAATCACTTTTGCGTCTCAGTGGATATTTACAACTCTTCCTTTGGGGGAGGAGGCTATGGAGACTGTGGGTGGGGTTACAGACGATCTCGTCAAACAGATTGATTGAAATCTTTTCTCTGATCTCATGAAGTTTCGGTAGGCCAACTGTTTCTAGTGCTACACTATATGACAGGTCAGGATAGATGATTCTGAATGCCCTTCTTTGGATCTGTTCCAAATCTTCACTGATGTAGTTTGGTAGAGAATGATGGAATACAGGACTCGCGTATTCCAGGACGGGCTTAATACATGTCACATAGACTTGCACCAGTTCACTTGGTGCCACTCCGGATCTCTTGGGTTGATGTAAAAAGTAGAGATGAGAGGAACATTTTCTAATTAGTTCAGAGGTGTGCATGTTCCACTTTAAATCGTGGCTAATGGTCACGCCTAGCAATTTGGCACTGGTGACTAATTCAAGGGGTTTGCCATTTAGGACTAGGGGTTCAAAATCGTGGTTGCTGTTGGAGAATCCAATTCGAAGTTCTTTGCACTTGGCCTCATTCAGTTGGAACCCATCGAGACTCGCTTGTCTCGAAAGGTCATCCACAGCTTCTTGGAGTTTGCTCTCACTACCCTTTTGTAACTATTTCGGAACAAGATGTATCATCCACGTATTTCCACGTGTCAACTGGTGTGTCCAAGTCATTAATCATGACAAGAAATAACCAGGGGCCTAGTTTTGCTCCCTGGGGGACACCGGATGGTACAGAGCGCCATTCAAAGTGACAATCCTGAGCAAGTTTAACTCTTTGTTTCCGGTCCATCAAGAAGTCAACAATCCAGCCTTTGACTTGACTCGGAATATCATATGTTGTTAGTTTTTGAACAAGAACACTGTGATTGATAAGGTCAAAGGCCTTACGGAAATCAAGTAGGACTACTCTTGCCGTGGCACCATTTCCGTCGGTGTTAACAAGCCAATTATGCGTCATATTGACCAAGGCATGTGTAGTAGACGATTTGGGAATAGTTCCAAATTGTCGAGGGTCGATTCTTTGTAACACAGCAGGTTTAACGTACTTCTCAACAATGTGATCTTCAGCGAGTTTAGACAGGATAGGCGTAAGGGAAATCGGACGGAGGTGCTTGTTAATGTCATTAATAGGCCTTTGTTTTGGGACCGGGACAACGTCAGCCTCTTTCCAAGAAGGCGGAAGGCGGGTTTCGTGGAACAAGGAGTTGAGGATCGCAGAGACTGGACCCGCCAAGAGATCAGCGTTTTCTTTTAATAACCAGTGGGTCCTTTATGAATAAAATAAATAAATAAATAAAGTCTTTATTCATCAAGAGATAAAAATACATATCTTTTGTTACAAGTAAGTGTAAGAAATTTAAAAAGTTAAAAAGTAAGAAATAAAAAATATATACCGGTATATATATCTAGTATATTACATAGCTAATTCATATTTAAAAACTAAACGATTAATAAAAGAGTTTTTAAAGCGCATAGTGTTAATCTTAGGTTTAAAAAGATAAAAAAGATAAAACCTACAAGAGCAGCGAAAAGCGTGGCAGCCATATTGGCGCCTGTCACATAGAAGGTTCCAATGGCTGGGTTGTTGAGAGTTCTGAGACACAACTTCAGTTAGAAGTTAGGCTAAAGGAGTGTTGGTCTGCCCGTTCCCTACTTTGGGTAAGGAAATGATAATGCTACTGCTGCTGCTGCTGATGATGATGATGATTATGACAATGATGAAAACGGTGACGGTGGCAGATGATGGCGATAATGATGATAATAATAAACAATTATAATAAACTTAACTTTAAGGACCCATCTGTTATAACTATCCCCAAAGTAAAGGGATAAATCTCATAGTTATTAGATATAATCGTGTAAAGTTTGCTTATCATTTTCGCATAAATTATGACCGAAATTTCGAAACCGCTGAATTTCACGCGTTGGGTCTTTGCGATTTTGGTGAAACTCTGTTCAACGCAAGGCACTAATACCCACTATGTGTAGCCGAGAGATTTTCACCAAAAAATGCCGGCAACAGCAGAATTTCGACTCAGACCCCAAAGAGGCGTGGCACTATAACCACGTGACATTTACTCCGATGGCCAAATATTTTATGCTATATTGTAGATTGATCTATGTGTTATCCATGCTATATGTTAGACTTACGATCAAAGTAAAGGTGGGGATACCAGAGAGCGTCAAAGTAGGGTGGTACCCTCAAAAATAACTGGGTCGAGTCGCCTGAAGTGTTTTTTGAAAGAATTCAAGGAATCGGCATTCCTTAAAGATGCGGGTATGCTGTTCCATAATTTAGGTCCTGCAATAGAAAATCTTCGATCACCATAAGACTTTAGCTTAGATCTCGGGACTTGAAGTAACTTATTCGAGCAAGAACGCAAAGAATAGGAGCTGCTACAAAAACTGAGCAAGTTGGATATATAACTTGGTGAAAGTCCGGTGATAGCCTTATATACTAACAATAAGATTTTATAAATAATACGGTATTCAACACGCAACCAATGTAAGTCCATTAAGCTAGGTGTTATATGGTGAATGTTACGATGCGTGCTGCTCTATTCTGAACTAGCTGTAGGTGGTTTAAGAGAACTTTAGGTAGTCCATATATGATGATGATGATGATGATAAAGAAGTGCTCTAGTACAGTAATGAACAATAATGGTGGGAATAAGAGAAAATGGGTGTTGCAGCAGTGGCAGCAGTACTTGGCTTACAGTTTGATTCATAATATGTGGAGGAGAGCAGAGGGTGGCCTGTGCCACAGATGGACCTAAACTTTAAGTCATGTCCGTCTGGTAAACAGAGCCAAAGTCCTTGTTCTGGTCCCCCTCCTGGGTACAAGGAATTGAGTACTGACTATGATTGGCTTGTTAAATCAATTGGCCATTCAGGTCAAAGGGAAATTCGAAAGGCCTTTCCGGTTATTTGTTGAGTCCGTTGGGAGCCCAGAACAAGGATATAGGCGCTGTTTTGCAGACGTTACTAACAACAGTTAGGTAATCT
Organism: Porites lobata; assembly: GCA_942486035.1. NCBI lineage: Eukaryota > Metazoa > Cnidaria > Anthozoa > Scleractinia > Poritidae > Porites > Porites lobata. The sequence continues at coordinate 1,284,255 of CALNXK010000134.1, forward strand.
GCGATACAGGCTAAGTAGAGTGTTGGAAAGATGGGTAGACATAATATTCCTAGAGTGGCTTTATCATCAATCTCCTTTTTAACATCGATAACTGGAACATCCGCCTGTACTGGTCATTGAAAAATCACAAATGGCTTTTTTACAGGCGTGTATTATTTTGCTTTCTTCAGAAATCAGGTGCAGACGCTTTGGAGCTCAACTTGTCCTGTCCTCATGGTATGGGAGAGAAAGGCATGGGATTGGCTTGTGGTCAGGTATGATGTGGATTACATGCAGTTCTTAGTGCTTGTAATGGCCAATATACAGTCAGTGCTGAGCGTTCAAGTCTTGTTTATTCCGTTTCTAGCATTAAAAAGGAATCTTGCAAAGGATAATTTGTTTCTGGCGCTGGCGTATTGCTGCATTCTATTTACTTTGACAAATGTTTTCGTGTTTTTTCAAATCAGTGGAATAATGATATTAACTTATTAATAGCTTATGAAAACTTGTCACATTACTTGGCGCAAGTGGATAAGCGCGCAATCTTGAATAAGTCATTTTTTCAATTTTTGGAGTGTCTTGATTAAGGCTACCGTAATCATGCTTAAGATGATCAAATTTTTGTTTTCGCTTTAGGATGCTGAATTGGTGCGTAACATTTGCCGATGGGTGCGTGCTGCCATTAAAATTCCTTTTTTTGCTAAATTAACCCCAAATGTTACAGATATAGTGGACATTGCAAAAGCTGCTAAAGAAGGTAGGACTTCCAGACATTAAAGAAAGTGAACGTAACAACACTGATATTTTCATCATCACACTAGTTAATTGGCCATGCAAAACAAAAAGATTATGGTTGTTGAAAGAAAATACCTGTAGGCGAACGACAAAACCGAACTACGCGTACCTTGTTTTTCCTACTGTTTTTTTTGAGCTGCTATTTAATTAATGCACCTTGAAATATTTCTGTTTTAAAAAGTTTAATTCAATCCTTAGAGTGTGAAATGGTCCGTTCATCAGTTAATTAGCCCTTAGTTCTCCACACTAGTCTTTGTGAATAACGTTTTATAAGTGTAACCAGGAACGTCAGGAAAGAATTGCCTGTGAGCAAAATATCGTGATTTGTCAGTGGCGAGCCGGAAGCCGAAGGCTGTGGCAAATAATAGTCCAGTTTTGAATTTGTCGCGGCCGCTGAACAGAAGCATTTAAGACTCGTGTACAGGGTTAGCCTCAACCTGATGTAAATATATTCTCAAATTCCACTCAGACGACCCGTGTACAACTTTATCTATTGTTTTAAACTCAAATTTAGGCACCTTCTCGCCGGCATTTGTGAATATTTTAATTGAGGTCGAGGCTAACTAAGTATAAATGACTCGTCAGTGCCCCTAGCTATTCAGCGGCCGTGACGAATTCGAAACTGATCTACGAGACTGTGACAAATCATGATATTTTGCGATTACCGAGTTCAGTAATTGTTTTATCATTCGATCACCGAGTTTGTTTTTCAATGAATATCCTCGGGAAGCGAAGCGATCTGCCATTTTCACGCAAGAGTGATCGCAAGAAGGAGAAAAGCGTGGTGTCTTATACGCATGAGCAGCCAAACACAGTTGGACGACATTGCAATTGAACAGACCATTATTTGTAGGCAGTTATTTGCAGGTCACGCGGTGGGCTCTCGGCCAATGAAAAGAAAGAAAAATTTGCTTCGAATGATGAAATGTTATCTCTGGTAATCGTTATCTTTACCTTTATGACTCATGAACTGGGTGTTTCTTTTTACAGTAGGGTGGAACATTTAAAAATTTGGGGTGGGTGGGAGGTTAAGGAGTGCACTGTCCTCTCTATTTCTTAGGAAAAGTGGGGGCTAAAGCAACCCTAGCCCCCTTGGCTCCGTCATCCCTGTGTTTAAGCTGCAGTGTTCCTTCTTAACGCTCCACGTAATGTTATTAAACACTCTTGTCTGGAAACAGGTAACGCTGATGGAGTGACTGCAACTAACACAGTGTCTGGTTTGATGGGTCTGCGTCCAAGTGGTGCTGCATGGCCTGCAGTTGGCAAAGAACAAAGGACAACTTATGGTGGCGTATCTGGTAATGCTATTCGTCCAATTGCACTGCGAGCCGTATCGGCTATTGGAAGAGCTTTGCCTGAGTTTCCAATCCTGGCTACTGGTGGAGCAGACAGTGCTGAGGCAGTTTTACAGTTCCTTCACTGTGGAGCGTCTGCAGTTCAGGTAGCCGGCTGTGAAAATTGTTTCTCACAAAATATCAAGGTGGCTTACTACAATTTTTTTTTTTGCACAATTACCTCACGCGCTAAGCTAGTCACGCAAGATCTCTTATGCGTATAGGAAACTCGCTTAAGCCAAACAAGGAAAACCCGAGATCAAACATTATGAAGCCCCTCCGAAATAAAATCCTTGTATTTCTGGGGCTAAGAAAGGCATTTATAGCAAATGCTTTATCTATTTTGGTTTTAAATTTAAATAAAACTGATTATCGTGGTTGCCGGGTTTTAGGTGGTTATGGCAAAAGGGTAAATTTTCGCACTAGCGTGAGCCTGCCACCTGTCTTGTTTTTGACAACTGCAAAGCGTTACGAGGAAGTGGATAATGATCGGTTTTGCTACTCTTTAAGCTGTACCTGCAGTATCTGTTAAATACGACTGTCGCTTTTGCAATGAAAACTTTTACTGCAGTGCGCTTGAAATGGAAGAGAAAAATGTAGATGAGAGGATTCGACTTTCGCGCCAAATAAAACAAAGAACACACAAAAAGAAAAGGTTCGGGTTTTCAATCAATAGGCCTTATCATGGTTTTGACGAGTAGGTAACCGCGTGAGAAATTACAGTGTTTGTGTGAGAATCTAATGTCCAAAAATTTCCGTAAAATGGCTGTTCTGAAAAAAATATGAATTGTAAACTAAATTTTCACGCCTAACGATTCTTCGGAAAAAATTTGAGGTCGTTACATTCAGCTATATGCGTTAGAACCACGTTTTAAAATTTTCTATACATTTGCCTGTAAACGTTTCCCGGGAAAAAAATTGCAGACAAATATGTGGAAAATCTGAAGCAAGCGTCTGGAGAAATTTAAGCTCAGTAACCGTCCCCAAAATGTGATAGTAAAATCCTTTGCTGTGTAGCTTTAGTTTACAGTTCATATTTTTTTCAGAACAGCCGTTTTACGGAAATTATTCGACATTAAATTCTCATACAAACACTGTAATTTCTCACGCGGTTACCTACTCGTCAAGATGGCGTCGAAAACCGTGATAAGACCTATTCTTTAAGTTCTCATAATTAATCCTTAATTTGTGAGGTTTAAAAATCCCATGAATTTGAACATAAATGTTTCTCTGATGCCGTGGCTTGGAGAATAATAAACTTACGTCTTGTATTTCGGCCAAAACCGCCAGTGACAGTACCCTGTGAGCAGAGGCTATATTTTTGCGGTGTGTACTCACGTGCGGAAAGTAACCTCTTTTTGCACGTCAGTTAACACAGCGTAAAGGTAGCCTATGCCTGCAGGGTATTGTTTAAGTGAGTTTTAATCTCTGTACATATAAGCTATTATAGTGTTCATAACCAAAGACGTGTTTGCTTCCTTGTCAGATATCAAGTGCCGTTCAGAATCAGGATTTCACACTGATTGATGATTATACCACTGGACTTAAGTGTTTGCTTTATCTCCAATCTGTTCATGAGCTCTCAGACTGGAATGGGCAAAGTCCTCCTACTCCTAAACATCAAAAAGGCAAACTTGTTCCTAAAATCGCTGAACTTGTTGGAAAGGTATGCTTTCTTCATGCAATTTACTTCTGTTTAAAATGGGTAATATATTTGTGTTTTTAAGGTCGATAAATCATGCCATGTTTTCCGTTTCTAACATATACAAATGACCCTCTTTTTTAATATCTGGCCCTGCATAATAAGGACCTCTTTAAGGCAGAGAATTTTTCTAACTATGGTTAAATGATGGTACATCCTGTTTTTAGACATAAGATAAAGCAACCGCAGTCAACTGATCTAAGTAATCCACAGGTGCTTCTCTCAAATGATTTAACATATCAGAACACAACTGGCAGCCTGTCAGGAGGCAACCAGAGGTCAATTTAACTCGTTTTAATTAATTGTAATATTCTAGTGTAACTGTTGTTTGAGGGTCGGAGAACAATAGCGACTCTCGTAAATTAAGCATGTTAAAGCTCATTGAATTGAACCCTAGTGTACAAGAGATTACAGTCAAACCAGGTCAAGCGTACCCCCAAGATTTCATTAATGAATTTATGGCCTGAATTTGTTATTCGAAAGTTGAATCCGTTGGTAGTTGTAGATTTCAGATTCATCTCTGCATTCTTGCATGCGTAATGAGCCGTGAATTCACGCGCGAGGCAGGTACGACATGTCTACCACGAAAGGAAATTAATCCATTCAAAGATTTTTTTATCTTACAAGATACAGAGAAGTTCTCGTAAAATATTCACTGCTCATTACGCATGCAGAAATGCCGCTTTGAATTTGACACTAGTTACGGCAACGACTAACGGATTCATTTTTCGAATAATCAGTTCATTAATACAATCTGGTGGGGTACGCTTGACCTGCCTTAACTGGACGGGGAAGAGAGAATAATTATAAAAGTCAAGGAGGCAATCCCTCTTTTTTATCCAAACTCTTAACATTTTGCCTTCTGCGCATACTTGAACTTACCCAGAATATATGTGTGTGTTTCTTGCAGTCTCTGCCCAGTTTTGGACCATACCTTAAAGAACGAGAAAGTATTGTAGCAAAGCATAAAGAGAAGATCGATTTGTTGAGTGAAAAATTTGAGCCAGAGAAGGTCAGACCTGCCTATAAACCAGACAAGGCGGCTCCGCTTATTAAGGTAATACAAAGTAATGTAGGTATCGTAGCAAGCTCACGAGAAATTAATGTTGCAAACAAGATCGGAGGGAAGAGTAGGATGCGCATTTCCTCCTCTCTCGCATGTACTGTATAACTTGCGCCTAACATTTCCAATGTGACTGCCACTGACGCAGGCTAAAATAATGTTACATCACTCATTAAGTGTATCACCTAGTAATACCAAATGGCCTTCTTAGCTTACCTGTCATGGAGCACATGATGGTTTGTCCTGATATAAAAGTATTATAAATCTGTGATTAAATTTATCTTTAGATTCTAAGACGAGTACGACAACAAGTACGAGATCTTCTTAGCACTAAATAGGGCTTGCGCGTGAACCAGCATCATTTTGGCGGGAAAACGTGATAGCCGTCGTCACTCTTCTACGAGTCTTAGCGAGAATAGGAACCTTACGAAACAACGACGGCGACGGCAACGGGAACGTCAAAAAAGCAAAAAATTTAATGAGCAAAACAACAACTCTGACGTGCATCACGCTTTTTTGTACATTTCTTTGCCGTCCCTGCACAACTGCAACGTGAAATGACTATAAATTTTGAGTTGACTTGAGAACGGGAACGGCAAGACGATAAATTTTATTTTCTCTCTCTAAACTCGCACGCAGTCCCCTCTCTTCGGTTCCAACCTAACTTCCCTCCTTTCAAGTAACTGGGTGACTTGGTAAAAGGGCGAAAAAGTTTTAAAGGACGCAAAGTCTATTTGGCAGCAACGTTTTCATTGGCGCCGCCGTTGTTGGATCGTAAGGTCCCTAATGTCGAAGTAGCGTAAATAAGTTGTCAAATGTTAGAAGTTTTATCATTTTGCGATCGGGAGAGCGCATAACCTCCTTCACTAAAGATAACTTCACTAAAGATAACTTTTCTAGTGAAAAATGGTAAAATGAAGTTTTCCGGGGAGTCTATAGTTTGAGAATACGCGAAAAAAACTTTACGTTAAATCTCGTACTCATAGTCGTCCTCGTCCTCGAATCAAAAGATCTCAATTCACTTCTTCTAAATCATGTTAATAGGATGTCATTGGTGCAGCTCTGAGTCGTATTGGAACTTATGGTGACTTGGATAACAGGCAACAAGTTGTGGCATTGATTGATGAAGACTTGTGCATTAACTGCGGAAAGTGCTACATGACCTGTAATGACTGTGGTTATCAAGCCATTACCTTTGATGCCAAGACCCATCTGCCTCATGTGACTGAGGACTGTACTGGATGTACTTTGTGCTTTTCAGTTTGTCCTGTTATTGGTTAGTAGTATGAAATGCCCATATTGAACCAGTCAGTCAATCCTCTTAATGGATCCTTCCTATATTGTGCACTAAAAGTCGGTCCCCATCATTTTTCAGTATTTTTTGTTGTCTTTCTGTAAGGTGAACAGTTCTCAAAAAAGATACTTAAGGTGCTTTTCATCCAGACAAATTTAGCCTTGTGAATAGATGAAGAACTTTTTTTTTTCGTTTTTCTGGAAACTTCAGGGCCAAAACTGAAGAAAAAAATACCGCAGTTTCTGAAAAGTCGATTTCCTTTTCCCGATTCGAATTTCCTGATCGGTGATTTTTAAATTCCATCCACACATTTCTCGTGTTCTATGCCATTTAGAAGTCCACAGCTAAAAGCTGATGCGCCAATTTCATAAACAAAATGGCCTTCAATGGTTTTTTGTACAAATGATCGTTGCATTCATTTCTCTTTCTTATCGGTTGCACACAGCTGTAAATTTAATGAAAGTGCATACTGCGAAGGACCTTCCTTTAGAATTTGTGTAATGATATTCAAGTTCTCTTATTATATCGAGATTGCCTGTGCTTTCATGGCGCTGTTGTTACCTAGTGCTTTGCTTTCTTCTGGGGACCAGGCGGTATTTGTGACACTATATTACTACATGAGAAATTTCTGCAATTTGATTGGCTTTTCAGCTTTAATGTGAAAATTACAAACCTTTTGTGGGTAGTATAAACAAATAATAGCATGATTTGTACGTGATATTTGGCAGAAATACCACTCGTGATATTTCAAAATTGTCTCAAATTTCACTCGCCCAACGGCTCGTGAAATTACGTAGAACAGTGGTATAACAATTTTGAAATATCACTCGTGGTATTTATGCCAAATATCACTACAAATCATGCTATTACCTATACATATACTACTACATGAGAAATTTCTGATTCCTTCGACTGATTACTCCGACTTTGAGTTTCTTCATCTTTTTATTTGTTGGTGGGAGCAATGGTGGCACATTGGTGAGAGCACTCGCCTCCCACCAATTTGGTCTGGGTTCATATTCCGGTGTTGATGCCTTGTGTGGGTTGATTTTGGTGATGGTTCCCTCCCTCGTGTCGAGAGGCTTTTTTTTTCTTAGTATTTCCATTCTCCTCAAACACTAGCATTTCCAAATTCCAATTCGACCAGGAATGGTAGACGAACAACCACTTCTTGAATTTGCTATTGCTAAATCGTTATTTATTTATTTATTTGTTGCCTTGTAGATTGTATCAAGATGGTACCAAGGGAGGGACCATACAAGCCCAGCCGTGGGGTCCCACTTGCTGTCAAAGCTGAGGCGTAAGCTAATGATCTGTTATCTTCGGCATTGTTGTGGGGGGAGGGGTTTTGTAATTCACATGAAAACCAAGACGTTAAGTTATTCTCTGTAATGATCTGGGTGTTTCAAACTAGTGGTTATAAAGATTATGATCAACACCTCATGTAAATTAATATATAATAATGATTACATAATTACCGGTATATTTTAATCAATCGTGATAATGTTTTACATAATTCTCCGCAAACAACAATATACATTATCTAATGTACACAAGCAAGTCTCAATCTAAAAATTATTATTTAATGTGAGAAATGTGATGAAGAGTTTCTTGTGTGACTTAAGGCAGTGTGTATTGGGCATCAGTACAAACCCCGCCCGTGTACATCTGGATCTCTTGTACGTCTATTCGATACTCAGAAATATTTCTTTATTGGATGTGATCGTAGTTACTGACAGGGTTTTACTGCATATCTAATGCATTCGTATTTTTCTAGTTGATATTTATGGATTGACTGGAAGTATGTGGAAATTATTTTAGTGGTAAATTTTTAGCCTAGTAAATGTACTTACCCAGGAGGTCATGCCAATATATTTTTGTAATGATAAGGTGCAGTGAGTAAATAAAGTGCATGTTTTAAAGTTTATTGTCAATTCCTTTTAAAATACGTTTTTTAGCCGTAAAAATTAAGGAGTTCAGAATTTTTAAATTTTGTTCAGCACAGCAGCATCCACTCGTTACATCCATACATTACTCTTGTTTTAATCTCTCTATAGAAACTTTTTCCACAAGGGAAATGGCTACCAAAATGAATAAGAAATAAAACTGTCCTGCGATTGACCTGCACCCATTCAACCTGCACTACCTATTGTTTTCAGGGATAGGGCCATTGTTATATCACCATCCCTATTGTTTTCCCAGCCAATCACAAACCTTTGTTTGGAATAGGTGCAGGTCGGCCCCTGTCCCGCCCTATCTCTCCCCAGTCCTCACTCTTTATTGTTTGGCTCTTTCGGACTATTAAGCGGTCGGTGTGGCGGGCTAAACGCTGATAAAAAAAGATACTAATAACTGTACGTAGTAAACCTGCTTTAACATTTTTATTCTGAACTTTTGTTCTATTTTGTTGACATATTTCATTGTGTTACATTAATTAAATTAATAGCTGAGAAGAACGTTTTATAAAAAAAAGGTTCCACCCACCCCTACCGAAAGAACTGGTTTGATATTACACGGTACGGCCAACTCTCTAACGTGGCCATTGTAATACAGAGCAGTTAGACAGTGTTGATCGGTCATTGAAAGGATAAAGGCAGAAAAAAATCAGTTGCATTTTGCTTGACAGTACCCATCTTAATGAGCAGTTTCGCTGTTTCCAGGGGTGCACGCACGTATGCCTTTTCTCACCCTTCGTATTGTAGTGCAAAATCATATTTGTTTACCATTTACATGGGCAAACCGGTCAGTGCACGGTTTAGGCAAATATAGGCAAAATTCAGGAGTGGCAAATTTCTTCCTGAAATCGCGTTTACCATTAATTTTCGAACAAATCAGTTACATTTATCGCAAAAATCTGAAACTACAGGTATCAAAGATGGCTTTTAAGAAATAGAACACGAATTCAGTTCTGTTTTGAACATTCTGTCTGGAAAAACAAGATTGCCTTTTCAGATATTCCGTTGCTCCCGGAAAGTTTTCTCTGAAACGACCCAAAAGGTCTTGTTCCATTCACTTTCCAACCGATATTTCCGGAAACGTTTCGTAAGTTGTAAACAACCCATACAGTAACCCATGTCTCTGGGGTCGCATTGGACACTGACATGGCGAGGAGAAAAATAAGCACAGTGGCGACTTTCTCAGTTGTAAAGTCTTCAACTGTTTTTAGTGTGTCTTCTTAGTTGTCAAAGCCAAGGCAACCGTGTTAATGCAGAATAAACAAAGTCAACCAGGGTATGAAATTGACTCTTTTTTTCAGTCCGCTTGCAACCGAATAAAAAACAAACAAGCGAACAAGGAGAAAACGGTTTACTAGATGTTATGTACGAGCAGAGAGTCTACGAAATTCGGAGAGTTTTTAACCAAAAAGATTTTTACATGTACTCAAAGTAGCAAAGGGACCCCTACATCGTACCTACTTGAAAAAAACAAGATGGTTCAGCGACAGATTCAGTGTTCACACTGTACGGTATAGCTCTTGCCCTCCACAAAAACCCATGTGTATTGGATAGGGCCTCTGTTCACGCATATGAATGATGATTTCAGCAAGATTTCTGTACCAGAGCTTAACTTCGCCATTAGGTGCAATCATTCTTTGTCGCGTGCGATTATTTTACATGAACTCATTATAACCCACATTTTTGTTAAGCTCGGGCTTAATGCCTTAAAGGCAGCTACGCGACTGGTTTTATTCTTTACACAAAGTGGTTGAATGGAACGTTGTGATTTAATGTGTGCATCGCATTTTTAAACAATAAGGAAAGGGAAATGCTAAATTCTCAAGAAATAAGACTTCCCATGACATTTTGTTGTTTCCAAAATCGGACAAACAATTTGTGCTTATTCAAGACAGGTTGTTGAAGGAATAGTACGGTTTACATCAGTAACGGAACACTACCCTCCACAGCCACCTTTTAGCATTCTCTCTTCTTGTCCTCCATACAGGCATGATCATTTACGGAAACTGGGTTTATATGAAAGCTTACAAAACAAATGCAAAGGCAATGCATTTCCCGTTAAAAAAGGACGAAAGTAGGCAAGTTATCAAACATAAGTATCATTTCCGTGCCTGATTTGACAACACAAACACAAACCAAAGATCATCCCCATTATTTGTATGACAGCAATCCAGATTCCAAATCCACTAATCACATGAAGGTTGTTTAACAAATATTTTCGAACAAAACCATAGCATCCTTTAGTGTAGATTTTTGTAAGGTCTTGAGTTACGTTCTTGTTGCATGTATCATCTTTGGGGTCTTTGCAACAACTTTTTGGAACAGATCCCGTGTTATTTCTTCCCCATTTGGTGTTGAACCAGTCCTTATATTTATCATTTCCACAACACTTGAAACTTGCCTGAATTTCGTCGATTGCTCTGGTGACAGACTCGTAATCATGGTCTTTGTATCTGTTCAGAGTGTCTTTTATGTCTCCTCGCAAGTTTTTCTCGATTTGTTCTCTGTAAACGTAAGTGAGAACAATGGCTGCGATCTCTAGAACAAAAATAAGTGCAATAAATCCAAAGTAAGACCCCAGCATGCACTGGCTTTCTTTGATTGCTCCGCAACAGGCCAAGAAA